>JASVEL010009389.1:0-166643 GCA_032618575.1 Nicotiana noctiflora
CACACTAACTTAAAAACATCATACGAACTTGCTCGCGCGATCTAATCGCTAAAATAACATCAAAATCCATGAATTGAGCCTTAAAACTCAAGAATTCTTTCAAATTTTCATAACTTTCAACATTTCCAATTTAAGGCCGAAACACGTCAAACGACGTCCGTTTTCAACTAAACTTTCCAGGAAGCGCTTAACCAATATATATGACCTGTACCGGGCGTCGGAACCAAAATACGAGCCCGATATCAGTACTTTTTAATCAAAATTCATTTTCATTTTCCTTAAACATTTTCAGAAAACAATTTAACAGAAAAATTCTTTTACCGGGGTTCTAGACCTCGGATTTCAATTCCGGGCATACGCCCAAGTTCCATATTTTTCTACGGATTTTCTGAGACCGTCAAATCACGGATCCGGGTCCGTTTACCAAAAATGTTGATCAAAGTCAACCATATCAATATTAATATCAAAATTCTTCAACTTTTTCACATATTTCACATATTTCAACATAAAACTTTTCCAGCTTTGTGCCCAGACTGTGCACGCAAATCGAGGCAACTATAAATGAGGTTTTCAAGACCTCAAAAGCTTAGAATGATTAATAAAACAAGTGATGACCCTTTGGGTCGTCACAGATTTTCATTTCAATTTGAGATTTTTATATTTCTATATTATATATGAAATTTATTTATTGATTTTAATCAAGTTTTAACTTAATTATATGGTCATATATAATTTATTAATTATATAAAAATTCGTTTTAAATGAGTATCCCTTGATTGTAACATTTTAATTTACTAAATCCCAAAAACCTCACAATTCCTTACTTACCTAGACAAACTCCAATTTTCTTAAGAGCATGTTTGGAAAGCCACATAGGAATTGGATTTGAGTATAATTGGGTGTAATTACACAGTTTGACATGTTTGTTTGACCAAGTAATTACTTGGTCAGCATGGAATTGGGTGTAATTGGAGGGGTGTAATTACACTCTCCAATTCTCAAGGGGGAGGTGAGAATTGGTGGTAATTACACTGTGTAATTACAAGATTATTTTTTATTTTCGTTCCTTTTTATTTTATTCTAATTTATTTTCTTTATAACTTTTTATTTCTATTATTTTAATTTTTAATTTTAATTTTTACTTTTTAATTTCTTTTAAAATTATAAATATATTTTTCTTTGTACATTATTTCTCTTCCTTTATTTCTTGTTATTTCATGCAATTGCTTATTTTTATTTATTTTATTATTCTATTTTTTGAAATTTCACCTCCTAATATTATAAATAACAAGTCATTTACAAACTTATCATATAACGAGTGATGTAATTAAAGTGAAATTTTATTGTTGAATGTGGTTATAAACTTATTATGTTTCATAATCTAAAATTATAGTGGAACTTACTATTATTATGTTAGAATTTAACATATGCTAAATAATTTTTTTTTATAATTTTTTAAATTGTGTTACATTCATGATTCTAATTTACTTGTTTTAGTAGTATTGACTCTGAGTCGCATGTTGTTCATTTGTTAGTTAAAATTGATAGATCAGTTTTGTCAAACATTAGATATGTAATGATATTATATTTATAAATATTAATTTATTTTATCAAATATGAATTCCATAATGCTTACAAAATAATATATATTTTTAATTTTTGTACGTATCTAAACTAAATATTATTAATTTAAAATATATAGATAAATTTTTACAATATTAGTTTATATATGATTACTTATTAATGTATATTCATGAAAAAATATACATCGTATATATCAAATATAATAGTATTATTTATACTTATAAAAATTTATAGGCATATATTTAGTATATTAACTTTTAAGTTTTGATAATTACTTAATTTAAAATTTAATCTAATTGTGTAATTACACTTGTACAATCAAACAATAAACTTGTAATTACATTATGACTAGAGCCGTCAATATGGGCTTGGCGTAATTACACAACTGAGTAATTACTAGGCTGTGTAATTACTACCCTAATAATTACACCAATTCCAATTACATGCTGGCTTTCCAAACAGACTCTAAACGATTTTTCTCTTTCTCTCTTTGAAATCAATCCTCTTTTCTATACCGATTCTACAAGGTTTTTTCTTCTTCTAAAGGTCATAATTTTCTCTAACAATAGGAAAGAAATGGATTAATTTTGTATCAATTTGAATTTTGCCATGATTGAAATTTGGAGCTTTTCCGGGCTTCTCATTTTTTTTGTTGGTGATTTGATGGTTGACTAGCAGTAGATGTATATATTATTTGGCTGGATTGTTCGAACTGAAATTGTCAGTCAATAAATTTTAAATGTGTTTGACTCTTCACCATTGACATCCATTAAAAAGATTCGAAGCTTTGAATTTGAATTTCGATTTTAAAAAAAATATTGTTTATTTGGATTGGGTGCTATTGCAAATAAATTGAAATATTCAGTGAAGTTTATATCTCAATTTTGACGGTATTTAGTGAAGATCAGATTTGATTTGACTGGATTTTCATATTGAAATTCGAAGAAGAAGCAGAACAACATACCACATATAAAATATATACAAAATACGTACAAAGGGCATATTGTATAAAACTTGTTTGAAAATTATATTTAAGTTGTATCATGTTGTAGTTAACTAGGTAAGAATGATGTATGAAAGTTGTAGATAAGTTATAAATAACTTCTATATTGTATAAACAGTTGTATGAAACTTATTTTTAGTATGTATATTATTGTAGAAATACCAAATCTTGTATTAAATTGGTATAACTTTTATTTTAATTTGTCTGTTGATGTACCATATATTATTCTTGTAATTATGGCAGAGAGAGAGAGAGAAAGAGAGAAGAATTGCGTTAATTATGGCTTAAATATGTAACAGACATCTAGAAAGAGTCTTATTTAGATGGAAGGACAATTCAAACTTTGTTTCCTTCAGTTACGCCCTTTTCCAAGCAAAGAATCCGCTAATATAAGACACTAATAATAGATTATATATAAATTATAAGAACTTATTTAGGGTTGATAATATATAAAACTTAGATAATTTTAGTAAATAAGTTTCAAATATTATATAGGAAAGTAAAATGTGAAAAATTAAAAATAGCCAGATTTACAAGTGGTCATTCAAAAATACCCACGTAATCTGAACAAAAATACTGTTCAAAATGCGAAAAAAAACTCTAGCATAATATATTGGAACTCCAGTATAATATATCATTCCACCATAATATAATAATATGCTAGAAGTTCATACACAGGTACTCCAATCTCTAGTATATTATGCTGGAATTTTCTGCGTGTCGGAGTTCCAGCATATAAACTGAAAGTTCATACACAGTGCACCGAGTTCCAGTATATTATGCTGGAGCTTTCCGTGTTGCGGTAAAATAGTGACTATTTTTAATGACTTTGCAAATGCTGGCTATTTTTGAATGATCAGTCCAAAATCTGACTAACCAATGCTATTTTAACCTAATCCCTTTCTATTTTGGAATTTTTCATTCATATGCCATATAGTAAACTATATTACCCTTACTGTTTAAGGATTGATATAATTACATTTACTATACCTAATTACTAATTATATACTATTATGTGTTTTGACCGTACATTAATAGTACTGCATATCCCTCATAAATTAGTACCGTATATTCCTTTCACGTTTCTCTCTCCCTAACCTACACCCTCACCCACGTATCGCTCCACGCCCACGTGTATTTCCCATTATTTTCTCTGCTAAAACTAGAGAAACATATGTAACCCCCATCATTAACATCCAATTTCAAGTTTTTTCTTCTATAATCAGTCAAAATTGAAGTCAATTCTTCAAAGTTCATACACACATTTACCTTCAGCTTCAAGTTTTCTCAATGAAGAAGAACAAACCTTCAAAGCACAGCCCTAAAATAGCTAGAGAAGTTGATATACATTCTTTCGATTTGGGTGTATTATCACCACATTTACCCAAAAATCATGAAAAATCTGCACATGCAACTGTAGATGAGAAGCATAGCCTTTCTGCTCGTCAAATTAGGGCTGAAGCAACAACAACAACTACCCAGTATGTTCCCACAAAGTGGGGTCTGGGGAGGGTAATACGTACACAGGCCTTACCCCTACCCGAAAGGGTAGAGAGGCTGTTTCCGGCTAGGGCTGAAGCTAGAACTAAATAAAAATATGATTTCGATGCTGGAAAATCTTCGAGGCCAATCAAACAAGCGAAAAGGAAAGAAAATGAGATAGTGTTCGAAGATAATTTTGTAGAAGATGTGCCTATCACTAAACCTGGAAAGAAAGCGAAGGTGTCTCCCAGTTCAAAAACTCCCAAAAAGAAGAAATTCAAAAAATGCCCCTAGTGTTAAATCTCCTAAAATATTCAAAAACGGTCATTGGTGAAGGTAAGAATTTAGTAATTTCTTCACTAGTTATTTTGTTTATTTTAGTTATTAAAAATCTACATAATCTGTGTTTTTTCTGCTCTATAGATTATTTGTCTTGATTTTGAAGATTAATTATAGCTTTATTGATCTATTTAAAATTACTGATATTTTGTATTTTTTTGTAGTTATTTTGTAGATAAATTACAAATGTATCTATATTTTTTAAGCACTGTATTAATGTGCAATTATTTATATTTTGTGCAGAATGGACATCTTTTTGCATCCCATAATGTTGATTATGGGGTCCTTAGATTCCACACATTATGTGACCCTAGCATTCCTAGCCAAATTAAAGAGCTTTTGTCTCCAAATGGTTTGAAGCTATTTGAGAAGACATGCTTTGGTTATTTACTGTCATTTCCTAATTTATGCATGCAAAATCAAGCTATTCATCTTCTTATGAAGTATTAATTGAATCCATCTGATGCTTCCTATTTTTTAGTTGAGTTAAAGGTGAGAGATTAAATTTTAGTTTGAGAGAGTTTTCATTAATAACTGGTCTTAGATGTCATACCGAGGTGACAGACTTTAGTTACACTATGAATTATGTTAGTAAAATAATGAACAATTACTTTCCAAACAAGGTAAAAGTAAAAAAGACATACCTAAAATAGATTGTAACCAACAAAAATTGGGTAAATGATGATGCATTCAAGTTATGTATTTCATATCTCATAGAATTCTTTATTTGTCCTTCAGAGAAAGACCATATTGGATTGGTATATTATTTATTTGATGGATTCCGATCAGTACTCGGTATGAGATGTTTCTATGGGGTATTCAGTCTTACAGACAGTTGATTCAATCAGTTAGGCACATGCCAAATCCGTCCGTTCATTCTTATCGCATTCGAGGATTCCCACTAGCCATGCAAGTATGGTTGTATGAGTGTTGCTCCTTCGTCAATACTAATATAGCTACATGGATTTCTAATTCAATCCTCGCACACTTAACTTGCTAGTTAGTAAGGGTCAGATTTGATTAGCTTCAATTGAAGACAAAATGATCAAGCTTTTATAAGTAAAGGTAAAGGGTTTTTATTTATGATTATACATTACCTACAGAATATCTATAATTTGTCTACATATTCTACCTTAATCAAGCTAATTTATTTTTTTTCTTATTCAGTTCACCAACATAAATAAATCACCTAAGGAGCTTTTAGTAATGTATTTGCTTGATAAAATTGAGTACAAAATTAAAGAGGTTGAACATATTTTTGAGGATCCCAAAGTTGATGCTCCTCCAATGGAACCCAAATAATCAATTGGAAAAGAGAACAAGGAGCCTATTTCTCGTAAAATAAGAAAGTTAAAAAGAGGCCTTGAAGAGGTAACATCTATTCCTATACATGATTGTGATGTATACATAATAGTGCATATGTTCTTTAATGTATGTTAAGACATATTCTGAAGTTAGTTATATATTTTTTTAATATGTAGGTCGATGAAAAGCTTGCTGATTTTAGGAAAAATATCTTTGAAGAACTAGGTAGCCTTCGAGTGCTAATAAATGAGTGAGTCAACACCGTTTTAGAGGTGATAAACAATAGAAATGATCAAGTTGATGCAAATGTAACATTTGTATTCATATTAACAAAACTATATATGTCACCTCTAAAATATATATCCTAACTATTATAAATTTTTCAGTTTGCTGAGAGTTCGACCAAAAATACTGACCAACCAAAAGACAATAACAATGAGAAATTTTAGTTAACTAGTGGAGAACCAGTGCAGGCCAGCACCAGCAAAATAGGTATCTATAAAATAAATCCACTTTATCGATAATTATCTATAAAATATCTACAAGTTATCTACAAAATATCTATAATTTATCTATATTATATATATAAAATATATATAAATAAATAAATACAATATATTGGCCCAGCTCTACAGATTTATGTAGATATTATAACACACCAACATATCTTCTTAAGCTATCAAGCCACTACTATCCAATATGATTTAACATTTTTAATGAAAAAAAAGCATGTTGAAGGTGCACTTGGTGAAGAAAATCATCCAGCACATGTTGATTTATATACACATTTTGAAGGTGCAATTAATAAAGAGAATACAAGTATGAAATTGTATTCAGAGATATTTGCTTTATGTTTCAATATGTTTACCATTCTATAGCTAGATATACATGTTGTTTCAGAGAAGGAAGATATGCATGTACAATCTCCAATTCACAGAGTGACAGTATTAGCTCAAAAAGAACAGCAGAATGAGGAAGATGACAATATAGGTGAAGAAGCAGAGTATGTGAATGTAGGTGATTCAGAAGACTCTACAGGTGAGAAGAAGGAGGTTACACTTGATGATTTCGAGCTGCTTGATAACTTCTCCCAGTTGGTTAAGTTCGGCGAGCCTATACAAAATGAAACAACACCCGTACATCAAGGTAAAACAAGGCAGCCGGGAAAGCATGCCCGACTGTCATTTCTCCCTTTATACAATTCTGGTGGCAGCACCTCGGTTGGACCTTAAATTTTTTACCTCAAGCACCTATTTACTAGTGTTATTGGTCAAGATCTAGATCCTGAGTTGTTGGATCAATTCAACAAGTGGTTATACCACGATACCGACATAAGTTCAAAGAGGTTAGCTTGCACAATTTGATACTTTTATTTCAGTATTCATCTTTTACATATCCACTTTATTCAACAATTTTATTTTAATTTCTATTTGTTTATTTATGAGGAAGGCTCCGTATTATATAAAGGACAACCAAATATTGAAGTGGAAAAGGTTGACAAAAAGGAGTGGTTCTTTTTCCTAGCACACCCTAGACAAGTCCTCAATGACTTGGTTAGATTCAATGTATTTGATTTGTAGATAATTTATATTCTGATTGTAGGCTTTATTTTCTGTTTGTAATGTAATTGTAGTTTTGTGTATATTATTTGAAGATAACTTGTAGTATAAATAAAATATATTTTTGTTGCAGAACATTAATGTTATAATGTATTACTTGAGGAAAAGAGGCAAGTATGACCCCCACAATAGGATCAGATTTACTATAATATATTGTTTGTTCAAGACTAGGTTTATGAATAGTTCCAAAATTCTCCTCAAGAAAAGAAGTTTTCTGCTGTCAAACCCCATGATGTTGTAGCAGAATATATATTGGGGTATAGACTACTCGCAAATGTTGAATGGGATAAAGTTGATTATATCATCATGCCCGTCAACATATTAGAAAATTTTACTGGTTGTTGGTTATTTTTGACATTGCAGATTGGCAACTTTATGCGTATGATTCCATGGTCTTTTCACGCAATCATCCTATTGTTGAATCTTGTGTCGACATGTTTTATGTTATTATCCCTTTGTATTTGTCATGCACCAATTTTTATGTGAAGCGTAAAGATATCAACTTCAAGAATACAAAGGCATACATTGAGAAAGATGTTACCGACCCTCTTAATATTCAGTGGATCGTCGGAGAGATACCACATCAAAAAAGAAGGATCACTATAACAAAAATCTTTTTTCTTTCTATACATTTAACCTTCTTTTTTTCTTCTAATCATCTGATTAATATTGATATATTTTTTATCTTTGCAGTGATTGTGGTGTATTTGTTGCTGCCTTTGTAGAGTATATTGGTCTTAGAGAGTAATTCTGGAAGAAGACTTTATTGATATTGGCCAACATCGTAGACGTTATGGAGCGCTACTTTGGGACTATGCTAGAAAGAAGCAGGAGCAAGGGACAATTAGTGACAATGAGGTGACAGGTAAATTGGCAAGGAGAAAAGGTGCACCAGATTTGAATGAGAAAACACGAGTCTAGAGGAAGAAGAAGTAGTTGTAATATTTTTTATGGAACATGTAGTACAATTATTTAGTTGATGCTAGTTTATAAGAAAGATGATAGACAAATTATTTAACAATATTGTTGTGTTTTAATTGTAGCAGACTTGCGCTACAATTATAGTAGCCTTTGTTTTTTTTTCTTATCCAGTATAGTAGATCAAACGGAAACATTCTATTTGTTTATATTCACTTGTTGAATTTTTGCAGTGCTTGATCTTTATTATTTTAGCATATAAATCCTTTCCAACTGAATTCTTATACAGTTCTTCTGTCAATGCAAAAATATGTAGTTATTTTGTTGTTTTGCTGTATATAAAGTATAAAAATCAGTAACTAAACATTTTGTTGCTTTTTACATTTAATTTATTAAATGTAAACAATACATGATCTACATTATTTTTAGCATATAACTTCTTTCTAGCTGAATTATAATCTAGTTATTAAGTTAGCTCGAGTTATTGTAGTTTTTTTGTAGTTGAATTTGTAGATAGTTTGTAGAAAATATTAACAATTTATTTTATTATTTTTATATTTATTTGTTGAATGAAAACAATACCTGATCTACAATATTTTAGTATATAGCTTATTTCCTACTGATTTATAATGTAGTTATTCTATCAATTTCAGTTAATGTAATTTTTTGTAGTTGTTTATTAGATAAATTGCAAAAAAAAAAAAACTTTTATGTAAAGGATGCTAGAGATAGTAAAAAAGTGGTAGATTATATATATATATAATCAATTCATAAACAAATCACTCTATGAAAGTATTATCTCAATACAGAAAAATACTAACTAACTACATTATAATCTTAAAAGAACCTCAATAATTACACACCAAATTCTGTTATCCTGAACTCGCCAATAATTTTTATGAAATATTCTGTTATCTAAATAAAATTTTATTTCTTTTTGTGCATTCGTGCGAGATCTTTTATTATGCCCATCTCCTCCGCAGTTGCCACATGAAATCTTGTACTTTTTTGAATTTATTTTATCATATGTTTTGCATCTTTCTTTTTTAGGTCTTCCTGGCTGCCTTTTCCCTCTTGTAGGTGGATTTACTACTTCTTTAGATATATTGTGGCACATTTCATTTTCTTTCATCAGGCAGTGAATTTACTGGTATTTCATAAGTACACAATAGGTTCTTCCTTGCGTAATAAGGAGCACACTATTATTCAAAAGACTCATCCTTGTGTCTTAAAGCAGCCAAAACATGTGGACAAAGAAGTTCATCAAGTTGGAATTGCCCACAACTACATTTCTCATTTTCAAGACAAACGATATAGCGCCTCACACCATCTAGTACTATATGGATGTAGTATATTGAATCACTCACCTACAATTACATCACAAACAAAGAAACAATTCATATACGGTTGAATACCAAATTATCAACAAAATATCTATAAATTATCTACATTGTCTTGTATAAATTAATTTGATGCAATAAATGATCAGGTCTTACTACAAGCTTGCGCGATAATGTTCTGTTGTCATCCAACTCTTTATTGAATTTAAATCCAAGGTATGTGAATGTACACTTTGCTTTCAATAACTTTTCCTTCGTCCAACGTTCAAGAAGAGTCCTCATATACTCTAATAGTTTTACTATCGGCAACTCTATTGTATATTTGTTACAGCATTCAATGACTCTGCAATGTTTGATGTTATAGTCCAAGTTCTATTCACTGTATCATGTACTCGAGACCATCTATTGTATCCAATATCGTATAAGTATGCTTTAACACGTAGGTCAATCTCTTCAATCTTTGATATCCTTTCATTAAATTCATCAAGCGTGTATGATCGTGTCGTGGTAAAGTATAATTCGCTTAATTTTAGATGACCCTTCTTGAACTTTGCCATTATATTTATCCAAATATGCCACATGCAAGAATATTGTGGCATGCCAGGATAATCTATAGATGTTGCCTTCAAGATACTCTCATTCCGATTCGAAACAATACACATATTTGGTTTTTCACCATATGTATGTTTGAATTGCTTAAAAACCACTTTCATGATGCGTCATTTTCTGAATCAACAACAACATATGCTAATGGTAATGTAGTACCTACATTATGTGGTAAATAGCAATTAATTGGTTGAAGGAAAAATGCAGAGGAAGACACATACATACAAACTACAACTTTTCAACAATATATCTACAATAAGTCTACAAGTACTACAAAAACAGACAAGCTACAATATTTATACAATAAAATTATAATACCCATTGCATTGTTAGAACTTTAAGAAGGCCCCATCAACTACTACAACTAGCCTACAATATTCCCAACCACCGATTGACGTATAAATTGCAACAAATACATACAAGAGGCAGTCATCCTCCATCTTCTTCAATTTAATTACCCCAGATAAGTTTTCTCCAGAATATACAAATAACTAAGCAATTTGATGTTTGAGTCAGCAGGATGACCACTAAAAAGCTCCAAAGCCTTTTTCTTTGCTTTTCAAGCTTGCACATATGTTAAGTTCACACCGTGTTCCGACAACATATCAGTTTGTATATTTTTTGGTGTGTAAATTGTCTTAGGATTGTCATATTTTGGAATAACCATGCTACCATCTACCATGGCAGTAGGTTTGCGTTGTATGATTGTACTGTCCATCAAAGAGCATGTGTGCAAGCTGTTGAATGTTCTAACCTTGAACATCGCATAATCATTTATGCTAGTTGCCTTGAAGTGTTATGTACAATTTTCACCAACACATACTAGCCAATAGCTACAAAATAAAAATAATTTAAACACTATTATAAAAAATGTAGAACATAAAAAAAAAGTTTTAGCATAAAATGTGATATTCAACAATTATATACAAAATAATATCCACAATGTTGTTAAATAATTTATAAAAAAAATTGAGGAAGTAAAAATTTACAAATAAACTACAAAATAAAAAAGGATAGCAAGTGCAATGTTCATACCTTATAGCACTAGATCTGCACTAGATCTTTTATCCCTGAATTGGAGCTTGTGCATGGCAAAATAATAGTGCTTCATTTCAGTTGTAATTGTTTGCTTATCTTGGTATATTTGTGCTACTTTAATAATACTTGGTGTACTATCTCTTATTATTATACTTTTATATTCTTCTATAACGGGAGATTTTTGCATATCAAGTAACTTTAGTGTTCCAGACGAACCTGCATGAAAATAAAGTTAACTATTATGAACAACTTGTAGAATTTTTGTAGATAATTGTAGAAACATTGAAATTCTGTATTTCATATTAATTTTTCAAATGATATGTAGTTTTATTGTAGAATAAATATAATTTTTTTATAGATATGTAAAAATTCATATATATATATATATATATATATATATATATATATATATATATATATATATATATATATATATGCAACCATCATTTGATAGAAAATATAATAACATAAACCTGTAAATGTGTTATCATTGGTGATACTCAATTCCATATTGAAATCGCGAATAATATACATAGTGGATATGATCTTAAGTTTTTATTTTCCTTTTTCGTCTCCATGTATACACGAACACCCATATCGTTCCTAATTTCCATTGGAGGACAGTGCTCGTTGACAATGTATTTAATTTTCTATACTTTTTTCGGATGTATCGATTATTGATTGTTGTGCTATTGTAGAAATCAATAGACCATAACTCGCATCCTCATCGACTACAATTCCATCGGCTTGAAAGTCTCTAAATCTCCCATAGCTATCCCAATTCCCGTTCAGTTATAGCATAATTGGTATTTTGGACATAATTGTGTTTGTTGCAGAAGAATTGTAGAGGATTTAGTCGATTTTGATTTGTGAAATCAGAAAAAATATTAAAACATAGTGTATCGCAAAAACAGAGTCGCTAAATTTTGAATGATAACATCCGGTAATTATTAATGCGTGATTTGTGTTGTAAAATATCTGGAAGATTATTTAATTCTCCAACATTAGCGCGCCTAAATAAGGAAACTTACAACTACAATAATTCCTTATTTAACGAAATATCAATATTTTATAGAATTACTTTTAGCGTAATGGGTAATATGCAAACTATGAATATATTTGGCAATATAATTTCCTATGAGGTATAGGAACGAAAATTTTCCTTCAATTTTTATGTTACCCACTAGGCCTACTTCAAATCAATTGCAGGCCTGAGATTCACTATTGGACTATTTGTACGGTTTAAACCCAAGGCCATTGAAATTAGGAAAAACTACCCTCTATAGCCCCTCAAAATTTTAATAGCCCAAGTTTTGTCCTACTTACAAAAGATGGCCCTTCGGCCGAAAAGTATTTCACATAGTAGCCGAAAGGAAAGAGTCATATAAGTTCCTGTAGCTCAGTGGATAGAGCGCTTATCTTCTATGCTGAAGGTCGCAGGTTCGACCCCTACTTGACGCTATAGGAAAACTATTTTTTTTTTTTTTTTTTTTGCAATGTATAAATATTGTATCCTAAGTTCGACAGTGTATCATTGATGTATATTGAGCCTATCTCGAGTGTGCTTGTGTATCTAAAGTGTATATATTTGTGTACCCTAAATATATTTTGTATAGTTACATCTATTTTGTATATTTTTTTATAATGACAGTATATTTTGTTTAATTTTTGTACAGTGACAATCTATTTTGTATATTTTAGTATATATTTTGTATAATGACAGTTTATTTTGTATATATTTTGTATAGTTACAGTCTACTGTATAAGACAAGAGGGGTTGCTCTGATGGTAAGCAACCCCCACTTCCAAGCCTCTCTTGTGAGTTCGAGTCTCCCCAAGAGCAAGGTGGGAAGTTCTTGGAGGGAAGGATGCCGGGGGTCTATTTGGAAACAGCTCTCTACCCCAGGGTAGGGGTAAGGTCTGCGTACACACTACCCTCCCCAGACCCCACTAAGTGGGATTATACTGAGTTGTTGTTGTTGTTGTTGTTGTAGTTACAGTCTACTGTATATAAATTTATAGTGACATTCTATTTAGTATATACTTTGTATAATGAAATTCTATTTAGTTTATTTATTGTATAATGACAATTTATTTTTGTATATGTTTGTATAGTGACCCTATCTCTTTTTTCAAACACGAGAAATTTATTTTTACACATGCAAGATTTATTTTTTACATGTAAAAGATCTAAAAAGGATATTTTCTTAATTTCAACATTATAAAAAGCGCCTAAACTCCTCCAAAAAACTAGTCAAGTCCCATTATTATATAGTACTACGATTAAAGTATAGAGGTGCGCATAATATTATCCTTTAGGTGGGGTACCTCTTCTATGTTTTTATTTTTAATTTTAAAAAGAAAAGATTTTGATATATATAATGTATAGCGACAGTCTAATTTGTATATTTTTTGTATAGTGACAATCTATTGTATATAAATTATACACTGACAATTTATTTTATATATTTTTGTATAGTGACAAATAACAATAAGGATATATTACTTTGAAGATGACCAATGCTTTGATTTAGCCAGTTAAGAATCAACATAACAAAAATTATTTTGTTATTTTGAAATTTGTATGGCAAAATCAAAATTATGTTTATATCATGCTGCTCTTAATAACAAAAAAGATTGTAATATTATTACTAGCAATCCCAGAAAAAAACAAAAATAAAAATTAAATTTTCAGGTGGAGAACCTATTGCAGCTATTAGCTGATAATGTAAAGCTGATCGGAGGTGCAAAGAGAGAGTTAGAGAATCTGCTGAAAGAAGTTCAACATCTAAAAGGATTCTTAGAGGATGCTGCAAAGTTACCAAACGACAACAAACAGTGGAAAGTATTGGTGGAGGAGATTAATTACAAGGGCTATGGAGTTAAAAACGTTTGAAATTTGAAGGGAAAGAGTAGCAGTGATTTTGGGCTAGCTTTTGTAATTAATTTTGGGCTATTAATTGTAGGATTTATTTTGTGGCTACCGATTGTCTTTAGTTTTATCCAAGGGCTACAAATGAAGTTTACTCTCGAAATTAACCTGTTGACGCTCGGAACAAGTCGATCTAATATGGGTCCATCAAACATGGAACATTCCGAAAAGTTCAGGCAAAGTTCTTCTCTAGAACATTACTCCCTTCCCAAAATATGGTTGATGACAGTTATAGAAACAAAAAAAAAAAAAAACACAGCTGAAATATGCCTCTTCTTCATCACAGGCTTCCTCTTCCCCTTCACCGTCAACCTCTCCTCTTCAACCCCAAAACCATCTCCAGAAAACTAATAACCCCAATTCACTCCATGTCCACTTCATCTTCACAAACAACTCATCACCAATCGGACCAACAAGAAGATGAAGAAAAACAAGCTTTATTGTTAGCGCAAGTCTTGAAATACCACAAAGAAACCAAACACTCTTTCACCAACTACGCTCGTGGCCCTCGTGGTCTTGATTGGGCCAATCAGCCCAATCCCTTTCGCCGTTACGTTTCTTCTCCACTCATCCCTCTCTTACACTCTCCATTTCCCGATGAATCATCTCCTCTTTACTCCTCACTTTTCAAGACTCTCCCTTTTCCAAAACCCATTTCCCATTCCACAATTTCTCAGTTTTTTTATGATTCTTTAGCCTTATCAGCTTGGAAATCTACTGGGTTTTCAACTTGGTCCCTTCGTGTAAACCCTAGTAGTGGAAACCTTCATCCAACCGAAGCTTATATTATTAGTCCACCGGTTGAATCAGTGTCAGATAAAGGTTTTGTGGCCCATTATGCTCCAAAAGAGCATTCTTTGGAAATTAGAGCCCAATTTCAATCTGGGTTCTTCACAAGATTCTTCCCTGAAAACTCTTTCCTTATTGGCCTATCATCTATTTTTTGGAGAGAAGCTTGGAAGTATGGTGAAAGGGCATTTAGGTATTGCAATCATGATGTGGGCCATGCTATTGCTGCTGTTTCAATGGCAGCTGCAGGGCTTGGATGGGATGTGAAGGTTCTAGATGGATTGGGTTATGAGGAGTTGGAGAAGTTAATGGGCCTTGAAAATTTTCCCAAGTTTAATATCCCGTCTCAGCTGGTGAAAGGGACAATGCCTGAGATCGAATTTGAACATCCAGATTGTATTCTTTTGGTTTTTCCTAGTGGTGTGAATGAATTTGAAGTGGATTATAATGAGTTAAGTAATGGTGTTTCGGATTTTTCGGGTTTGGATTGGAAGGGTAAGCCTAATGTGCTTAGTAAAGAGCATATCTGTTGGGATATTATATATAGAACAGCCGAAGCAGCGAAAAAGCCATTAACAATGTTTAATGGATCCGTAGTTAATCCATTTCAGAGTAGTGGAACAATCAGTGAGAGCTCTTATAAGGATTTTAGTTTAAGGGAATTGGTTAGGAAGCGTAGGAGCGCGGTTGATATGGATGGTTTTACCGAAATTGCAAAAGAAACATTTTATCAGATGCTATTGCATTGTATGCCTTCTGGTTCGCGTGATGGAGAGAATCATGTTAGGCAATTGGCATTACCATTTAGATCACTGGCTTGGGATAGTGAAGTGCATGCTGTTCTGTTTGTTCATAGAGTTGTTGGCTTACCTAGTGGACTATATTTTTTGGTGAGGAATGAGAACCATTTGGATGATCTTAAGAAAGCTACTAGAGCTGAATTCAAATGGGTGAAACCAGATGGATGTCCTGATGATCTTCCTCTATATGAGCTGGCAATAGGCGACTGCAGGGAGCTTTCAAAACGATTGTCATGCCATCAGGTACTTATATGTGTTCTTTGATATGGTCATATTAGGTGGGATTTTTTGATAAGTCATATTAGTTGAGATTAATTTGTCTTAAAAGCCAAGTTATCTCAACGTTGGTAGTTTCATTCAACAACTCTGGCGCAAGTGCTGGAGTGAAATGGGTCCAAATGGATCAGAATAAATGTTGGAGGTTCAAGAGCCGGCCCATTTAGTTTGGTGTTGAGGCTTAATTGTTGTTGTTGTTGTTATTCTTTTATATGATCATACTCGCGCATAACTTATACCTGTCAGAATGTTACTATTTTTGTGATCATCACCTCAGGTACCAGAAGATATAGTAAATAATTCTTTGCACTTCAATATCCAGAGTTCTCGACTTTTCGTCCTCCATTTCTCTATTATCTCGTTATTAATGAATCTTTTCACATTACAATTAACATTACAATTATGGTTCCTACAAAATTTTGACTATGTGGTGGAATTTTCAAAAAAGTTGTCACTGTACAAACTCAAACAACATATGATTAGTCTTTACCACTGTAAATGCATTCTTGGTTGAGTAACTGTAAGATCTTATTTTTTTTTCTCTTCCCCCTTCATACGAAGTGCTTTATATCTTGTTATAAAATTTAGAATGAAGTGTTTTCATTATCCAAATGGAATAAAGCTAAAGACAAGGGTAAAACAAACTTTTTGTCATACTTAATATATCTTGATTTCAAATGAAGGTGATGATTTACTAGTTCTTCTCTCTTTTAATTGTCATGTTATGTCGAATCATGACGCTAGGTGGACTCACAGTCAGTTCAAGTTCATTTGTTACTCGTAGTGCTTCAAATGACCTCTTTGGGAATTTTTGATAATTTCTTTATGCAGGACATTGCTAGTGATGGCTGCTTCAGCTTGGGTATGATTGCACATTTTGAGCCCACTTTGCACAACAAGGGTTCTTGGATGTACCCACGGTTATTTTGGGAGACAGGAGTTCTGGGCCAAGTTTTGTATCTTGAAGCGCATGCAGTTGGCATCTCTGCAACTGGAATTGGCTGTTTCTTTGACGATCCTGGTATATCCTTACCCTCTCTCTTTATCTGACATTGTAAATTTTGTTACTCACACATGCCATGAGTCTTTCCTTGTTGAACCTCATTTAGGGAATAAAGATGTCCATGGAAGCTGGAAACAATAATATCATGTTTAGAATTATGTTTTCTACTTAAGATATGTAAAAGATAATTTGCTTGCCAGTTCCTAGTCTTAAAGGCCAAAAGAAAACCTTGCACCCAAGGGTGTAGCCTAGCGTCAGTAAAATGGATGAGAACAATGAGGTCTCAAGGTTCAAATGAAAAAAACACTATCTTCCCATCTGCCGAAGCCTTGGTGGGGGCATAGTTGCCCAGTACCTATGATAGTGGGAGGTAGCTGGTATGAGGTGTATTGGTGGATGTGTGCGCCAGTTTGCCCAAACACCGTCATCGTAAAAAAGAATGAACCAAAAGAGAACCTCGAAAAATGTAAAAGAGAACGTGGAGGGAAAGGAAAGAGGACGTTGAGAAGTCAAATAGTAGTATGAACTTGGTTATGGATTTAATGGAAGAAGTAATATGAACTTGTGGAATTAGCTTATTCTGATTCTTACTATTGTTAAAGTTGATGCATATTGTTATCACCTTTTGTTTAAATCACCTTGTTCTTCCTTTGAAATCTGTCACATAGAAAACCTAATTTATGTACTACCTCCAGAGCGTAAAAAATCTAAAGTCATAGTATTAGCAAAATGTGAACCTGAACGTATGCATTTACTATCTTCCTTCTGGATCTTTGGTATGCCCCTTTTCATCTTCCCCTTTCTTTTCCCAGATGATTAGCAAGTGGTGTCGTGTTATGGCTCGATAACTGTATTTGACTAGAGATTAATTGGATGTTGTATTTCCACTAACCTATCACCCTCCCTTTTGCATGATCGTTGCCAGTACATGAAGTTCTTGGGTTCAAAGGAACGGAGTTTCAGAGTCTCTATCATTTTACAGTTGGAGGTCCAGTTGTTGACAAGCGGATAATGAGTCTGCCAGCATACCCCGGCCCAAGCGTTGATGCATGATCAGAATAATACTAAAGGTTGTTTGACTCATTATGTCCAATTTCACAAACATAACAATCTATTACGCCGAATTCATTACACGTGAATTGTGTAGCAAGAAGGTTTACTGCTCATATATATGTCTTCAGACAAAATCTGGAGAAAATAATAATTCCTGAAACAGGTGAAGAAAAATGAATGTGTTGATATGCTACATTATATAGTTAGGAAGTAGGAACCATAGTTGATCTCTGTACATAAAACGCTTATGCCAATTCCATCATTGTACACAACCAACATTTTCTTCCATTGCTCATCTTGCATTAAAGTTTTTTCTCACTTTTCTTCTATTCTCTTTTCACGCATTTCAGCATCTTTGTGTCAACTCTATATAATTACTACTCCTTATTAAAAATAAGTGTTTTTTTGGCCTTTTTATTATGATCCAAAATAAACTAGCGTTTGACCATAGATTCCAAATTTATTTTTAAAAATCTGATTTGAGTGTAGTTTGGTTTGAAGATAAAAATATGTTTGGACATACGTTTTCAAAACATATTTTCCAACTTTATTTTGTAAAAAACATGTATATAATTCTCAAGTTTTGGGATTTTGGCCCAAATTTAGCTCAATAGCTAATTTTAGAATTTGAAATTTTTGATTTGGAATTTGGCTAAAATATGAGCAAAATTTATGGCCAAACATGAGTTTTAAAAATAAATTCTCAAATTTATTTTGGCAAAATTTATAGCCAAATGGGGCCTAAGTGATTTTTACAGATTTTAAGAATGGATTAATTATTTTTTTTATATTATACTTGGTGTAAATAGTGTTGGAATATGTATTAGAAATATTTATGTGAGATAATACTAAAGATTAATATGGTCAATTACTTTGCAAATTAATGCTAAAAGATGTACTCCCTCCGGTTCAAAATAAGTGATTTTTTTGGATGTTTTCACACATACTAAGAAAATCACTTTTTAGCATTAATTAGCAATAAAATTGACCATTTTAACTTTACTATCTCACGTAAACACTCCTAACACATATTCTTAAAAAATCACTTATCGAGGTACTATAATTATAGCCTATAACTATACTACAGTAGAAGGGTATATCATTCATGTGATAAAGACGTCAAGTTAAAGGAAATGAAGATCTTGATTGGATTAGGTTTTAAAGTCAACTTGGTAATGATAAAAAGAGCACTTCCCGCGATTTGAAATCTTAGGTCTAAATTGAATTTTGCCTTTTCATCTTTTTTCGTGGAGAGATAACCACACTGGATATTATGGAGCACATTATGTGCCTTCTTATTTCCATTCATAAAAGTAGGACTGTTCATGGAAACCCTAAAAATTGAACCAAATCAAAAATCAAATTAAATCAACCAAAAAAATTGATGCGTTTTGGTTTTGTTTGATTTTGGTTTTGAATTTTAAAAATCGATCGAATTTGATTTAATTTTAGTTTTAATAAAAAAAAAATCGAATCAAACGAGTAACTATTTCAAATTAATTTTCAATAATTTGCTTGTTGCTTTCATGCTTTGTTAACAACCTACGACAAGAATAAAAAAGTAAAAATATGTGAAGTTTTTATTGGACAATATACTAAAAGAGTATAGTAATTTGGCGAATTGAAGTATTTCTTTCTTAAAAATATTAAGCTGAAAGGGCATTTCTACTACAGTAATAGCAAGTGGGGGTGGTAATTATAGAAAGCACCAAATCCAGCAGGCGTGCTACCACCGAAAGATTAAAAAGAACAGACAAACAAAGATGCTTCCCAAGGTTTGAGATATTGTCGGAAAACTCCACCGCCGCCGCCTCCACGACCACCACTACCACAGCTTAAACTCTGCTCTTCAATTCCGGTAACTCGTCAGCTGGATCTCCGATCAGGTACCCATTTTTTCTCATTACAACAAACTTACTTTCCTCTTTCGGGTTTTATATTACTTGTTTTCTTTAACAAATTGAATTTAGAATTCCTAGGGTTTTATCTTCATTTGGAAGGAGAAAAAACAACCCGTTGTTTGTAACTTATAGCTAAGGGTTACTATCATTTTTGACTTTGTATCAACAAATGGGCTACTGGATTTCTTTTTTTGTTTTTGTGGAAGAATTATTTCAGTTAGATGTTTATATTGCTAATCTTGCAGAATAATCAGGCTGCTTAGTTATTCATGTTTGTTTCTTTTTTTGTTTTTTGTTGCAGTGTTAAGGTTACTATGTATGTTGGACACCTTCGGTCATCGCTCTGTAGTTTTCTTAGGTATGTTATTCAGATTATCTCTTATCTCTTTAATATGTAGTAGTATCATACTTCGTAGATGTGTCCCTGTTTACTCTAATTCACACGTTACTGCTGGTCCTAGAGGTGTTTTTATGTGCAATGTCCTTACTTTCTTTGAATCAATATTATGATTAGTATCCCTTTGAGGCTCTTGATTTACCATAGTTTGTCCATATTTTTGTGTAAATTTGTGCTGCTTTGAAGTTTATTTTGGAGCCTTCTGGCTATTCAACATAGGATCTCCTTTAGTTTTTAGGCATACCTTTCAGTGGCAAGTTGATTCCTTTATGCAGTTTCTCTTAAGTTACATCTCCGTGTTATCTATTCTAGGTTACCAATTATCTTTAGGATCTTTGTGGTTCAAATTAAGCGTCAGAGCATTTGGTCTAACGGTAGCCAATGTGCTAGAGTCAACTTTGAGAAACAGCTTCCTCTTGAGAGAGATCTTCATAGAAACTTAGAAAATTTAGGAGACTTTGATACTTTGACGAAGCATTGGTGGTTTGTGATTGTGAAAATGCACCCTGGCAATTCTGGAAATAGAACATTCACTCAAGACTGGTGTGGAAAGGGTGAGATGTCTTCAATCAGCTTCAAGAAATTCATTCAATAAGAAGGCTTTTTTTTTTTTGTGTTGATAAGTTAAGATTTTATTAGAACAGTGTCAAGATGATACTGCAAAAATACAGAGATAATGTTGGCTTGATTACATTAAAATCCTAAGAAGTCTAGCATGTCCAGCAGGTTATGTAAATTCGTACAAATGTTTTCATCTTTCCAATAGTTTAAATAATGAAACAGCTATATTCCACAGACTGCATTTGCTCCTGTTTGCCTTCAAAACACCTTTTTTCTTCCATATAGTCGAAGCTATGCTGGCTTGATTACATTAAGAAAGCTTTTGAAAAGTATCAAACTTTGATGAGAAGTGAAAACAGGTTCTTTTCCTTGATTCCTTCTATAGGGAACTTGTTAGATCAGGGAAATGAGGGAGGTACAGAAATGAATCTACCACATACTAGGGCATGGAATACATTCACTTTCTCCTACCCTTCACTTGGTAGGCAATTAGTTCATGTTGCATAGGTAGGTGGGCAGAAAAGGTGTGTGGGAGAAAGAATTGTAAAAGGAGAAGATTTCGTCACCAAGCAGGTAATTTTTATGAGGTATAAGGAATATTTGTAACTGCATCCCCTAGCCCTAAGACCATCTTGGTGTACATTAATAAGACTTTCTTTTTACTGATTAAGAAAAAGTTTCATGGTCAACCCCCCCAACCCCCAAAAAAGAATAGAAAAACTAAGAGAAATCGGTATCTGGAAATGCAGCGCCAGTGACAAACCTTGGAGGAAGGAGACATATCATGGTGAGTTGGTCTAGTTTATAGGAAGAGCAGTGAGAGGACACGTCATATACCATTATATTGTTGGTCTACATCACAGTTGTGGCTTGATTTTCACTTTGTTTAATATTTCATGGGTTGTGTTAAAGACATTGGTCAAGTGTAGTACAACATTGTCACATCTCTTTTGGCTAATTTGGAAGGAGAAGAACGAAAAATGTTTCAAACTGTACACTGTATGTAAATGTCTAAAGTTGGGCCAATGGGATAGGTGACGGTTGAGCACATCCATACATTTTTTTGGGGGATAACTGAGAAACTCCCTTTGAGTTTTGGGTTGGGTTTGTTGGGTGGGTGGGGTGTGTGTGGGGGGGGGGTGTGGGGGGGTTATGAGCCTGTCCCTCTATTGTAAGCTAACTTGAATACCAGTTTTCTTTGTTAATTTTTCCACGGTCCAAACCGTTGTGCTTGAAATTGCTGCAACAGAAGGTGTCATCTGATTATCTTTGTTGTCCGTTACATGTATTGTCTTTTGTTGGTTTGGAGAAATCAAGTGCAAAACTTTTCTAGAGTTTGGTAAGAAAAGATATTTTTATGGAGGCTTGGAGGAGTTGATGTGGAATTCTTGGACTTCTCTTGATCCTAACTTCTTCCTTGCTGAATGGAGGATTTTAGGGGTAGACAATGACAGAGGCAAATTTGTGAGTTATGACTTAAAATTTGATAAGGGATCCCTGTATTTGCTTTGTTAGATATTGATGAATTTCTGCGCAGATCTGGATGCGTTAATAACATTTATTTCTTTTTTTCTTTCCTTTTCTGATAAGGTAAAGTATAATAACATTTACTTCTCTTTATGAGATCTTATGGTAAAATTGCTCAGGATGGATGCTGATTGTACCAGGGATTGTTTTTTAGGTGTTGCCAAGCTTTTGATCTTTTGCTGCTTTGTTCCTTTCCCGAATGTACTCTATTGCTATTTGTTATAGATTTTTGTCTTCGATTTTGGCAGATTTTTCTGGACACTGCAACTGTTAGATGTTTGGAAATTCTTATTTGCCTGTTTGTGATTATTTCATGCATCTCTGACAGGGTTTGGGTTTTACAGGTTAATCACCACAATCTTTTAGGGTTTGGGCTTTGATTAATCTTATCGCATTACAAGTAGCTATGCAACCCAGTGGTGCAAAAGATACACAACTCCGCGAGAGCAACAGCCAAAAGGTCCATCCACAACCTATGGAGGAAGCCGCAAACCAAAATCCTGAAGCAGTTGAAGCTATGGTATCTAGGATTTTTACAAATATCTCTTCCCTGAAGTCTGCCTACATTCAACTCCAATCTGCTCATACTCCATACGACCCGGATAAAATCCAAGCTGCCGATAAACTTGTAATTTCGGAGCTGAAGACTCTGTCTGAGCTCAAGCACTTCTACAGGGAGCACAATCCCAAACCTGTGTGTGTTTCACCTCAGGACTCTCGCTTGGCTGCAGAGATCCAAGAACAGCAGAGTCTGTTAAAAACATATGAAGTTATGGTGAAGAAGTTTCAATCTGAGATTCAGAATAAAGATTCTGAGATTGGTCAGCTGCAGCATCAGATACAAGAGGCCAATCAGAAGCGGGTCAAATTGGAGAAAAACCTTAAGCTCAGGGGCTTGTCAGCCAAAGAATCAGAAAATGCAGTTGACGAGAACGGGCTTTTCGTCATGGACCTAACACCTGAGCTTTTCAGGTCAGCTGTGGAAGCTGCTTACAGGGCCATTCACGACTTCTCTAAGCCATTGATCAACATGATGAAAGCTGCTGGTTGGGATCTTGATGCTGCAGCAAACTCCATAGAGCCAGATATAGCTTATGCAAAGAGAGCTCACAAGAAGTATGCGTTTGAGTCACATATCTGCCAAAGAATGTTCACCGGATTTCAGGACGAGTTCTTCTCTGTGAAACATGAGAATTCAGCTGTCACGAAGGATAGTTTTTTCCACCAGTATCTTGCATTACGTGAAATGGATCCACTGGATGCTGTAGGCCAAAGTCCAGATTCCCTTTTTGGGAACTTCTGCCGGAGCAAATATATAGTGGTGGTTCATCCAAAGATGGAGGCTTCATTCTTTGGGAACTTGGATCAGCGAAACTACGTTATGGGTGGCGGGCACCCAAGAACAGCTTTCTACCAGGCTTTTCTGAAACTAGCCAAGTCAATTTGGCTTCTGCATCGGTTGGCATATTCATTTGATCCTCCGGTTAGAGTATTTCAAGTCAAGAAGGGAAGTGAGTTCTCAGAGGTTTATATGGAAAGTGTTCTGAAGAATTTTGTCGTAGATGACAACGAGGAGAAGCCTAAGGTTGGTCTGATGGTTATGCCTGGTTTCTATGTCGGCGGCAGTGTGATCCAGTGCCAAGTTTACCTAACCGGCGTGAAGGTTACAGAATGATATTTTGTTCTTTATCTCTTCGTATTATGTTCATTTCTATATGTATATCGTGTGATTATACTTTATCGTACCTTATGTTTTAGCAAATGTTGTTACATACTGGTCGTCTGATGTAAAATGTGCCTTCAGTAATGACTAGATATAGCAGTGTTCATCGGTCGGTTTGGTATGGTTTTGAAAGATTTCCGTTCTGTATTTTCGGTTTTCAATTTAAAAATGTAACTCCGATATCATGCTAAAACAAATTCGGTATGGTTCATTTTTCATTTGGCTGCGTTTGTGCGGTTAGTCACTTATCTATTACTCATTAAAGTTATGTTCTATCAATCAAATTTAGAATAGACAATTAAAACTTTTTATTGTGATTTATGTGAATGATTTTTCAGACTTGATGATTAAATCAAGCAAAAATAAAGAAAGTGCTTCTAAAATAAGTGTCTCATTATTTGAAGTCAAATATCATGACCTACCTAAAAAATGGATGAAGTTCATATATTTTGTATATATATATTCTGAATGTTATATACAAAAATTATGCACTTTTTTGACTATTACAGGTAAATAGTTTCTGGCGCGATAAATGAATACCCCTAGAAATTTAAAACAATTGTTAGCATATGTGTGTTGGTTAAAATAGTTTCACCATGTCTGTAACAGTTGTAGCTAAGTTGCTGTAACAACCATGGATATTGAGATCACATTGACATACTCCTATTAATGCACGTCGTATGTTTTTGCTGTAATATCCTCGATAACACCAATACAATATTGGTGCAAATTTACAGATCATTAGTTTAATAATATGCAAATGAATCTTAGTAGCCATATATATCAGCTCTGTTTATTTCATTCCAAATCATATATTTCCAGATCATGTAAATAAAAAAAGAAAAAGAAAAAAATATGACAGGCCGTGTGTTTTACCAAAATATAAAAACAAAAACAAAAAAAACGGAAATATTCATCTATCATCCTTGAATAGAACTTGAAATGATTCCGAGGCAACAGATTTCTTTAAATGTTTTGATTTCTGATAAGCAATGATTCCGAGGCAACAATTGATAAACATTGAGCGGTGATCCGCCTCATTTCATCAACTTACTCTATAGATTAAATTTTAGTCGATCAATTTTAATTTTTCTCCTTTTTTTTTTTAACGGAAAAACCTAGTTTAGAATGCAAAAAGAGAATAGGATTTGTTTCATACCTAAATTATCATCATAAAATCATCTTCTACGCACCTCTATTAGTTAATATTACGGAGAAGTTTAGTTTGTCGAACGATCTTATCTATTTCTTGTTTGTAGGAGAACCGGGGGGGGGGGGGGGGGGGAGAGGATCAAATAAGGCCAAAAAAGAAAGAAAAAACAAAAAACAAAACATATCTTAAAATTTTGTCGTGAAAGTCATGGAAATGAGATAATGGGGTTGACTAGTTTAGGCATTGAGTATGTCCAAGTTGCGTTATGCATAATGCATGGACCATAATCTTAGCTGCTTCTAGTGTTTGAGCACATGATACTAAACAATACATTATCAATTTAACTATGATCTGAATTTTTGGACGGTTTAAGAAACCTTCCTTCGATTCGACCTATATTCATGTCGTGTCTTGCTCAATATTTTTTATTATATTTGTTCTACAAAATTCGCGAACCTACGTTAGCGATAGAGTAAATTGTTTTTCGGAAATGAGAACATTGATTTGAAAAGAAGCTATCAACTTAGTGGCATCTGGACACAAGAATTGTGAAATATTTTTTGAAAATTAGAGTTTGTGTTTGGACGTAATATAATTTAAAGGTATTTTAAAATATTTGTGAGTGATTTGAAGTTAAAATTTTCAAAAATAATTTTTTGGAATTTTTAAAATTTTGAAATTCAATTTTTAATAAAATTTAAAAGTTTTATGACCAAACACTACTCCGGTGGAAAAAAAATAGTATGGCCAAACGGCCAACAAGTTCAGGTTTTGGATAATTATAAGGAACTTCCGGTTATTATTAGAAGGTGTCCTCAGGTTCGTTAAAATACACTACCTATATACCATCTTTCAGATTTAAAATGTTGAAAGCCAAAACCACACAACGATTAAGATTTTGAAAATAGGTATGGATATTCTTATGTGGGATAATTTCATATAAGTATACTTTGTAAAAGTACTTTGCAGTTGCTTAACTAAATATAGTTTTCATGCGGTAGCTCACAAATAATTTCAGCGCCTAACCCACAACTTCATCAACTACACCCAAAATTACGCCTAAATCAGATTTCACTTTTTTCTTTCATTGTTATTTTTACCTTTTTTCCATTGTCATTCTTATTTATTTTTTTACTCCCCTCTGTATAGTAAACAATATCAGGAAGTTGAAGTAAAAAATAAAAATATATTCATCCTTAGAGTCTATAATTTTATTTTTATATTTTTTTTGCAAAATTTAAAGTTTTGCAAGGGAAATTCTTATTTCACTAAAAAAATAAAAATTTATATTATTAAACACCTTATATACATTGTTATACACACAAATACAATAATGTATAATTATGTATAATTGTATACTTGTGTATAATCATGTATAATTCTATATAACTATGAGAATGCCCACAAATATACATGATTATACAACGTATATATATGTATATACAACATATACTTCATTCTCCCCCCTTCAGAAGTTATTTAAAGTGAGAAGAAGAAGAAGAAGAAGAATCAAAATTACCAAAAAAAAAAGAAGATTTCGTAACTATACAGAGGGAAGATAGATCTGGTGTGGAAGAGGAAGATAATGAATTCACACGAAAACCTTTAGGGAAAATAGAAGGAAGTGTTGATTATTCACATATTTGCTCTAAGCACCACAAGATGCACAAACATCTATTTGCATATTCAAACCGTCGAAGCATCCCATTTTTGCACACAAAGTAGGATGAACGGAGCAAGGAGATCTGAAAAAGAATTTGACTATTTTGCTAGAGAGAGAGAAAGAGAGAGATGAAGAGCAAGAGATTGAAAATGAAAGAGAAAGTGGGGAGGGAAGAAAGTGTAAAAGTGAAATTGGAAATGAAAAAGTTTCCTCTATATAAAAGAAAAGAATGGGACGGCGAGGGCTAATCTATGAAAAATAAAATTTCAACAATAGAACTGGGCCATATCGGGTAAGAAGGGAAAATATGGGCCATATTTTGTTAGGATAGTGGGCCAAGTGACATAGAGTATAATTTTTTCTTTTGTGCAACAGAAGGAGTTAACGCAACATCTTCCTCCTACAAGTGTTTTTATCTTATGTCGAAAAAAGGCAATTCGATACACATGAGTAGGGGTGTACATAAGTCGCGTTAATTTGGGGTTTAAATTACCAATCCAAACTAATTGTGTCGGTTATTAAATTTAAAGACCAAACCAAACCAATAAAAGTTGTGGTTTTAATTTCGATTTTTCTCGGATTTTCGGGTTACTTCGAATTTTTTTCTCTCCATAAAGTCTTCATAGAACAAAACATAGAATTTATGCTCCAAATATTTCTTTGATTCTAGTAAGCCATAACTATATAAGATGTTTTTCAAGAAAATAACATAAAATATGAGATGAGCTATAACATTATATCAAAATATTCAATAATAAAGATAATAAAGTCGCATAAAATAAATATTATTAATAAGCCATAATAAAATGCATATAATCTAAAATTACTAAGTTGCTAAATAATTACAACTAACAAGTACTATTTTTATGAGTAAACACTATAAAAAAAAAGTTGTGCATTTATCTACTATTTTTATTTTATTTTATAATTTCAAACCACCCGATCAGGTTGTGTTCCCTATTCACAAAGAATGTTATTTGAGAGTAGACTTGATTTGGCAAAAGACATAATCAAGTCTCATTTCCTTTTCTAACAATCCCCCTTATTCCTTCCTGCCCGCTAGTGGCTACAAAATCTTCCATCAGTGTTAATCTTCCATGTATCCCCTTGAGACATTTCCCAGCACACCGGAACACTAGTTATCTTGGGTTTATAAGTTTCTGCTAAGTGACAAATATTTTGCCAGCTCCAGTTGTAGTCTATACTTTGTTATAGCATTTAGAAATATTAACCTGCACATTGAAGAGAACATTATTAATTAGCAATCCTAAATACAGTACGTAGTGGGCTTGTTGTTATATTTCTTTGCACGACGTACTTTCTAGAGTTTTCACATGGTGTAACAAGGGGTGATATTGAGTAATAATTTTTTAAGTGCATTCTTTGGTCTTGTTTGCCACCAATAGTCCAAGACCCCTTTAACCGTAGTCCCTCCGTGCGCAATGCCCAGAGGGCCTGCAAGATGATTCCAAACTTTGGAGGCCATGTAGCTCCACAGTTTCAGGATATGCATTTCTGCAGCATGTACAACTTGAAGTCGTTTGAATACCGAACTTGAGAATAATGTCATCCGAGAAGTTTCCACATGAACAAGGAAACCTTAAAAGGGATATATAGATAGGACAACCCAAACAGGTGAAAGGAAAGTTAGATTTCTCATAGCCAGTCCATTTTTTAATCCTTATGTTAATCCTTGGATCAAGATCATGGTGTGTGATTAAACAGCTTTTCTCCTTGTTCACTTCCTACCCAGAGGCCTGTTGGTAGCTTGCAATCTTCTTCATTATTAGCTTGGTGGACTTTCTTCTGATGAAGGAGAATATGACCACATCATCAGCATAGCGTAGATGATTGATTTGTGAATCATTCGCATACATGTTGAAACCTTTGAAATTGCTGCAAGAGTGGAGATGATTCAAAGACTTTGAGAGAGCCTTGTGTCAAGATCATAGTTCGCCCTCCGTGGACTGTCGTGACGGCACCTAATCTTTACGACTAGGTAAGGCTAACAAATGCGGAAAATAAACTAAACTTGCAGAATAAATAATCAAAAGCTGAAAATAACTAAAGGGAAAAAATATTTCAATGCCGCTCGACATATACACACAACTTCTCAAAATTTGATACACTATCCCAAAAACCGAAAACTCGTGGATCCACAAGCTAAGACAGTAGTAACCTGCCAAACCAAGGAAACCGTGAATCTCTAAAGCTGAGGATGGTCTGGGCCAACACTGCACTACCTCTACCTTCTTCGGATCCACCCGAATACACTCACCCGATACCACGTGGCCTAAGAATGCCACGAAAATTCAACCAAAACTCACATTTTGAAAACTTTGCATATATCTTCTTTTCCCTCAGAGTCTGAAGCACTGTCCTCAGGTGCTGCTCATGATCTTCCCGACTTCGAGAATACACCAGAATGTCATCAATAAAGACAATGACAAAAGAGTCAAGATATGGCCGGAATACACTATGCATCAGATTTATAAAGTTGTTGGGGCATTGGTCAACCCAAATGACATAACAAGAAACTCGTAATGACCATACCAAGTAGTGAGAGAAGTCTTCGGGATATCTGGCTCCCGAATCTTCAACTGATGGTACCCTGAGTGCAAGTGAATCTTAGAAAACAACCGTGCGCCTTAAAGCTGGTCAAATAGATCATCAAAACGACGCAAAGGATAACGATTCTTCATTGTAGCCTTTTTCGACTTACGATAATCGATACACATATGCATAGAACTATCTTTTTTCTTCACAAACAAGACAGGAGCACCCCAAGGTGATACACTGGGTTGAATAAAACCCTTGGCAAGTAATTACTGCAACTAATCCTTCAACTCATTTAACTTAGGAGGAGCCATACGATATAGAGGAATAGAAATGAGCTGAGTACAAGGCAACAAATCAATGCAAAATCAATCTTTATCAGGCGGCATGCCTGGAAGATTAGTTGGAAACACATCGAAAAAGTCCCGTACTACTGGAACTGAATCAACTGAAGGGGTATCAATACTCACATCTCTCACATAGGCTAGACACGTGTTTCACCCCTTCTCAATGATATGGTGAGCCTTAAGGAAAGAAATAACTCTACTGGGAGTAGGGATGTGCAATCGATTTATCGATTCGATTTTGACCCTTATCGATAATTTCTTATCGATTATCGATTTGTACATATGCTTATCGTTATCGTTTCAATAAGGTTTCGATTTTTTCGATTTCGATTTATCGATTTTGGGTGCTTATCGATTCGATTTATCGATTTTCAATAAGGTAGATTATACCGTTTAGCCATAGTAGTCGTCCAATTGGGATATGTGAACTTTAAAGTGTGCACACGCTTTAAAACTATAACCAAGTTCTGAGATAGTTAGAAAATGCAAATTTGGAGCTTACAAATAAAGGACGGGTTGATGCACCTCCAAGACATGGAGGCAGCAGAACCTGCAACTTAGCAATAGAAGAATTGCCTTAATCTTCCAAACAATGTATTAACTAGTAGTATCACCGCGTAAACAGACTTATTCCTAAATCATCTTTTAAAAGAAGCTGACTAGTAAAATGCAGTTATCACACAAATATACCAATATTGTTCTTTAAACAGGTGAAGTTTGGAAACAAACATGCAGAGAAACTGTAGTGTATTACAATTGATAAAAAAAATTAAGAAAGAGACAACATTAATTAAAAAAATGGCTAGGGTAGAGGAAATTAGGGAATAACATGGGTAGGTAGAGAAAAATAGAAATAATAAGTTAGGATAAAAGAAAAAGTAATATAGAATAAGGGTATAATTATTTTTTTTGGTATATCTTATCGATTATTCGATAAGTCGATAACTCGAGAGGACAAAATCGAAATCGAAATCGATAACTCGATAAGAAAATTTTCTTGATCGAAATCGAAATCGATAAGTCGATAACTCGATATCGATAATTCGATAACAAATAATCGATTCGATTTATCGATAAACCAATTAGAATGCACACCCCTAACTGGGAGTGTGATCTAAAGCACCCCTCCACTCAACACACGTCATACTTGGCATAGCCAGCGGCACGATCTTGGCGTGGCAATCGAGAATAACATAATGGGGCGACAACCAGTCCATGCCCAAGATAATATCAAAGTCTACCATGCTGAGCAACAATAAATTGGCTCTAGTCTCAAAACCTCTAAGAGAAACCAAACACGACCGAAAAATATGGTCCACAACAAGAGAATCTCCTATATGAGTAGTAACATAAAGAGGGGAACTCAAAGAATCCTGAGATACACCCAAATGCGAAGCAAAATAAGAAGACACATAAGAATAGGTGGAGGCAGGATCGAATAGAACCGATCCATCTCTGTGACAAACTAGTATGCATGTTATGATAGAATCAGAGGAAACATCCTCGATACGGGCAGGAAGGGTATAGTATGGAGCCTAACCTCTGCCTCTAGGGTGACCTCTACCTCCCCGACCTCCACCTCTAGCTGGCTGAGCAGGTGGGGTAGCAACTGGAGCTATAATCATAGCCTGAGAACTCTGCAATGCACACTGTGGCTGAGAAGTCTATGAAGGTGCCGCCTCCCAAGTATGGGGCTATACCTCACCATATGGCGTATGTCACTACACTCAAAACAAGCTTTGGGTGGACGTAGTGGTTGTGACTGGCTCGGGCTAAGTCTATTGGACTGACCTCTAAAAGCACCCCGCGTAGGAGGCGTGCTAGAAATAAGAGGTGCATAATAAGGCTCCTAAGGCCTAGGAGGGGCTGTAGCAGTACTGGATGCTGAAAGAGCTGAATGAATAGGGCGACTCATATAACCCCTACCATGACGACCTGCAACTGGGGTACGAGCACCAGAATAATGGCCCGACTCTCGAGACCTCTTGGCCTCCCTCTCCTCTCTCTCTAGTATGCATACCCTCAATCCTCCTAGCAATCCTCACCACCGACTGATAAAGAATATTCATCTCTAACTCACGATCCATGCTAGACCTGATGCTGGGAAGTTTCCCCTCAATAAACCGGAAAATCCTATCATGAACAATAGAAACCAAGGCCGGTGCATGCCTAGACAAGCTAGCATAACAGACATCATACTCCGAGACAGTCATAGCACCCTAGCGCAAATGCTCAAACTCGGAGCACCATGCATTTATAAGGCTTTGAGGAACAAAATCTCTCAGGAATAGATCTAAAAATTGGGTCCAAGTCAGTGAAGCAGCCTCGTCCGAATTGTCTAATTCATAAGTGCGCCACCACTCATAGGCATCTCCTCGAAGCTGAAAAGTAGTGAATGAAACCTCGCTTGATCCTGATATACCTATGGTACAGAGAATATGGTAGCCCTCCTCCAGAAATCCCAAGGCATCCTCTGATGCTAACCCACCGAATACAGGAGGATTATATTTCTTGAACTTCTCAAGTCTCCGCTTCTCATCCTCTGAAGCTGCTCCCCTGTCCTCGTAATGGCCCGGGACTACAGACTGCACATGAATAATCTGTGGGACCTGATCAACATGCACTCGCTTCTCAGGAGTGCGGGCGGCGGGAGTCTGTGCTCCTCCCCCGGCCTGGGATGTGGCTGCAGCAAGGGGAAGCAACCCTGCCTGAGCCAAAGTGGTTTACATGCTCATAAACTGTGTTAGAGTCTCCTAAAGTGCTGACGTGGTAGTAGCAGTAGGTATGTCAGGTGCCTGGGCTCCGACTGGAACTGCTGGTGGCTGCTCGGTGGCAGCTTGCACAGGTGCTTTGGCTGCACCACATGCGTGTCCTTGATCTCTACCTCGGCCTCGACCTCTGAAGGTTGTAGTAGGGGGCACATATGCCTAATTATCTCGGGTAGCACGTTTCCTCACCATCTGTGAGAGAATAGAAAGATAAAAGTTTAGAATTATGATATCAAAATCTCGCACGACAAGGAAATCAGATGAAGTGGAATTTTTCTAATAGTTACATAGTCTCTCGTAGATAAGTACAGACATCTCCGTTCCGATAAGTGAGACTCTAATAAACTGGCTTATGATCCATGACTCCTGTGAACCTAGATCTCTGATACCAATTTGTCACGAACCCAATTCACCCTTCGTGAACTGTCGTGACGGCATCTAGTCTATACGACTAGGTAAGCCTAACAAATGCGGAAAATAAACTAAACTTGTGGAGTAAATAATCCAAACCCGAAAATAACTGAAAGGAAAAAATTATTTCATAGTCACTTGGCATATACACACAATTTCTCAAAATCTAATACACTATCACAAATCTGGAAACTCACGGATCCACAAGTTAAGGAAATACTACATAGCTCTAGTCTCCATAATGTCTAACAAGAATAGAAAGTACAAAAAGGGCTAAATACTAAATGCAGGAATAAAAAGAGACTTCTCGATTTGCAGACGCGGCATATATACCTTGAGGTCCTGTAGAATCGCCTCGCCTCAAGAATGGTAAGCCTGAGAGGAGGTACATGGATCTGCACATGAAAAACATGCGTAGAAAGGGTATGAGTACACCACAGCACTACTCAGTAAGTGCCAAGCCTAACCTCGATTGAGCAGTAATGAGTAAGGTCAGGGCCCTACTGAGATTAAATAAAAAATATAATTCGACAATATAGAATAGAAAACAATATAGGTATGAGCAACAGTAAAGGTAACACAGATATAAATGACAACAACAACTACGTAGGAACAATGTAAAAACCGAAGGAAAATATAGCTCAACTCCTACAATATCAATCGAGGAACTTCTAGGATACCGTCCTAAAGTCCCAAATATACATATCCAATAAGTCTCTCGGGATACCGTCCTGTAGTCCAGCTCATAGTATACTGGGATCTATCGGAGTCCCGTTTTGTAGTTCCAAACATAAATACCCAGTACTAGGGGAATCTACCAGGTATATTCCAATAGTTCCATATAACTGTGCATGGGGATCTACCAGAATCTCACATCCGTAGTCGCAATATAAATGCACAACAGAACAGCATAAATGCTCAGAAAATATCAAACTTCATATTAAGTCAACAAATAGTCTAGCCTAGCATGCTACACGGACTTCAGATAAAGCAGTTACACAAATAAAATAATTTAATCACTTAGGCATGCTTTTACTAAGCTAACACAGGCTTAAATAGTACAAGAACTAAACATACTAGTAGTACTTAATGAAAACCAGATTTCCAAAAAATAGCACAAGTATGCACTTATTACCTTACGTACAAGGCATTTCAATTAAGAAATATACCAAATCCTAAGGGAAAAGTCCCCCAGACAAGGTTAGACAAGCCACTTACCTCGAACAAGCGCAAGTTAACCCTAAACCATGCTTTTGCCATAAGTATCCGACTCCACATGACCCAAATCTATTCAATTCAATTGCATATTGTAAATAACACTTCAAGTAACTAATTCTACAATTAAATTCTAAACTAACACGTGAAATTAGGTAAAATAACCTAAATGCCCCTTAGGCCTATGTCTCAAAATCGGGTAAAATTTATGTTTTTAGAATCCTCACACTCTCACGAGTTCATGCATATCAAAATTACCAAAATTGGACCTCAAATGATCCCTCAGATCATCACTCAAAGGTCTCCAATACTAAGCCCTAGTTTTCCCAATTTTCACCCTTAATTTCTATAATTTTTAGCTCTAATCTGTGAAATAATAGCGTATAACGAGTTTTAGGTACCTTAACGCAATGAAGTTCCCTTGAAATCCCTCCTTCAATTCATCCCAAAATCTCCCAACCCGAGATAAAAATGGTGAAATGTGACGACCCAAAGGGTCATCACTTGTTTTATTAATCATTCCGAGCTTTCGAGGTCTTGAAAACCTCATTTATAGTTGCCTCGATTTGTGTGCACAGTCCGGGCACAAAGCTAGAAAATATTTATGTTGAAATATGTGAAATATGTGAAAAAGTTGAAGAATTTTGATATTAATATGGATATGGTTGACTTTGGTCTACATTTTTGGTAAACGGACCCGGATCCGTGATTTGACTGTCTCAGAAAATCCATAGAAAAATATGGAACTTGGGTATATGCCCGGAATTGAAATCCGAGGTCTAGAACCCCGGTAAAAGAATTTTTCTGTTAAATTGTTTCCTGAAAATGTTTAAGGAAAATGAAACTGAAATTTTTATTAAAAAGTACTGGTATCGGGCTCGTATTTTGGTTCCGACGCCCGGTACAGGTCATATATATTGGTTAAGCGCTTCTGTAAAGTTTGGTTGAAAACGGACGTCGTTTGACGTGTTTCGGCCTTAAATTGGAAATTTTGGAAATTATGAAATTTTAAAGAATTCTTGAGTTTTAAGGCTCAATTCATTAATTTTGATGTTATTTTAGCAATTTGATCGCGCGAGCAAGTTCGTATGATGTTTTTGAGTTAGTGTGCATATTTGGTTTGGAGCCCCGAGGGCTCGGGAGTGTTTCGGAGGTGATTCGGAGTGTTTTTGGACTTAGGAAACTGGCAGATTTTCTGCAATTTTTACACAGACATTTTACTCTACGCGACCGCGGCCTAGTACACGCCATCGCACTGCCTTGTCAAATTACTCAACGCGATCGCAGCCGTCTGCACGCGATCGCGAAGTTTTCTGTCCTTCTTCAACGCGATCGCAGCCGTCTGCACGCGATCGCGTAGCCTTCCGTTCTCCTTCAACGCGATCGCGACCCTGTTCACGCGATCGCGTAGTACAAATAAGCCATCCCAGCGAAATTCTTCTACGCGATCGTAGCATTGACCACGCGATCGCGTAGTGTTGAATATTTGCCTTCCGCGATCGCGACCCGATTCACGCGATCGCGTAGAACAAATTCGCTGCCCAGTGAATTTAATTCCAAAACAGAACAGAAACGGGATAAAAATCCCATTTCTGTTCAACTCTCTTCTCCACAACTCCTTGGACGATTTTTGAGCGATTCTTCATCAAACTTCTTGGGTAAGTGATTCTTAACTCGTTTTCTTCATTTTCCATCAATATTATTTGAATTCTTAAGCCTAATTAGGTGTAAATGGGTAGAAAAATTGAGAATTGAGTATAGTAAGGGTTTTCAAAGAAATTGCGATCTAGAACTCGTTTTGGAGTCGAACTTAAGAACAAATTGTATATTTGAACTCATGGAAGATTGGGTGAACTTATTTTGGTTCGAAACTTGAGTTTCGATTATGTGGGCTCGGGGTCGATTTTTACTATTCCGGGCAGAATGTTGTAAAAACCATATTTAGCAATATGAACTAGTTTGTTAAGTAGAATTTATGATATTAAATCAATTGTGTATAAACCTCTAAAGGAACTAAAGAATTCATGCCTTGGTCCATTGACTATGATAGAATACCATTTGTTTGATATTACCCTGTGAACAAGCTCTATAAAGTATTCCTTGAAACCAAGCTTCCTAAGAACTGATGTGAGGAAGGTCCATGACATTTTGTCCGAGGCTTTAAACATGTCCAGTTTCATGATCACATCGCCACCCTACTTCCCTCCCTTGATACCATGAATAATCTCTTGAGCCAAAAGAATATTTTCCATGAAAAGACTGCCTTTCACAAACCCAGTTTGGGTTTATGAGACAACACTAGGGAGAATAGGGGCTAATCTATTGTTATTTCTAATAGATATCCAATACTATTGTTATTTTTAGTACACTTTATTTGAATGTCTTTTATTAGCACTAATATTGACTATTGAATTTATTGTTGCATTCTAGAATTATAAGTCCAAGTTTAAAATAATACGTTAAAAGATAAAATTATGAAATTATTTAAAAAATATTTATAAACTACACTAATAAATATTTTTATGTATTAAATATATTTAAAACTTCTATACATGTAATATCGGGTTAGTTTGACTTATTTTAGTTAAAACCAAACCAAACTAATTATGATCGGGCTTTTTTCGGTTTGATTCGGATTATCGGTTTGGTGCAGTTTGTTAGTTTTTTATACACCCCACACATGAGCATTCCGCGTTCATGCAGTGTTCGTAGAAGATAGAGCCGCATTCCAAGAGGTGTAATTTAGGCAACCTACTTTGATGAAAGCATTAGTGACTAATTCTACGGCTTGAACTCGTGATCTATAGGTCACATGAAAACAACTTTATTGTTGGTCCAGGCCTCTCTCCTAACTTAACAGGTTGTAGGCTTGTAGCTTTCTCATTTAGTTTTAAACCTAGCTAAAAGATGGCTGGAAGGATTCTGAAATTTGATCTTCAAAATAAAAGTTTAACAATCTGAATTATGAGATCTCAGATCTCCGCATTATACTTTATTATGTACTTAAGATTTATGAATACAATGGAATAAATAATTTAGGTGGATACCAAGCATGATGTTAGCCAGCAATTTACTCTATCTTTTATTTATTTATTTTGTCTGAGACAAGTTGCGGTATTCATGGATGAGGAAGCCTGCTCCCAACAAGCTAATCAAACCGTTGGCGTCACTCTTACCAGACAACCAATTTTTATTTGTTTGTAAAATCAGATTACCTTTTAATTACTCAGTTTAATTTACCAATTTTACGTGCCAACAGACTAATTACCAAGTCAATAGCATCTGGTTGTAATTTGATCTTTGAGGTTTAATTTGTAGTTCCCATCCCCTTAGAGGCAGATGTAAAACTATTATGAATTTACGTTATATACATCTAATAACGTAAAAGACTTTTTACATTTTTTTACGTATGATAGTAGGTTACAGTACCATTATTTATTGTGAAAGCTTGGAGTTTAAAGGAATTATGATATAATGAAGCTGCTTCATTCTACAATTTCATCTTAGTACTATAATTATATTAATATGTAATATTTTGCTTCATCTTAGTACTAATATAATGTTTCCCTAGCTTAAAAAAATAAAAATAGAGAGAAGTTGCTTCAAGGTAAGGAAAATATTACACCGAAAATTTGGCAAAACTTGTGCGGTTTAATTATGGAATTTATCCCATTGTTTGAGTTTATCAATTTTTTTGGTTTTGAAAAAAAAAAAAATATAATCCTATCTAAGTTGTTCTAGAAAACAGGTAACTTTTCATAAGTCCTCCAACACTATCTTGACAAAAATAATTAATCAACGAATTAAATAAATCTAAACAATATAAACCAATTGCTCTGACAAGAATTAATCGCAAACTTTGTATCTGGTTCTTTGAAGGTTCTTGCACGTGTAAAATCATTAAATTAAAGGAAATGAAGTCAACTCTAATGTAGTATATGACAACCCGTTTCTATATAAAGACTATAATTCCGTATCAATCTTCTCACAAAAATTAATTGCTGAATAACCCAATTCTCCACATTTCCCCATCAAGAATCAAGACAATAGTAAATCATTCTCTTTTCACACACTTAACTATACCTTTTGCTTCCTTCTATACCCAAAAGACAATGGAAAAAATTACTCTTTTCCTTATTTTGCTTTTTTTCAATATCTCTATCTTCTCCTTTGTTGGAGCAGTGAAGGGCACTAGTGCTAGACTTTCACAACCTCATGCCAACAAATTGGTGTTGTCACAATGCAGGCGCACTCGTTATCCAAAGCTATGTATGACTTCTTTGTCAAACTACGTTACTTCTACGTCTCGACCCCAAGAGCTAGCTCAAGCAGCGTTGCAGGTGAGTTTAGTCAAGGCTATCTACGCGAAAGCATACGTAAATAAGGTTTGCAAACAACTCGAACAAACAAAGGCTAAAGATTATCAAGTGGTGAAAAGTTGTTTAGATCAAATATCAGATGGTGTTTCTCTACTTTCCAATTCAGTCCAAGAGCTTCACCATTTGAATTTAGACAAGGAAAGTGATTTTATGTGGCATAGGAGCAATGTCCAAACTTGGCTTAGCACAGTATTGACTGATGCTTTCACATGCATGGATGGGATTTCTGGCTACAAAATATTAGGTGGTAAAGTAAAAGCTACAATTAAAGCTAAGGTTCTTAATGTTGCACAAGTTACTAGCAATGCTTTAGCTCTGTTTAATGGATATGCTGTTAGGCATAAAGTTTCTCATCACTCCACCTCTGGCAAAATTAACAAGCCATAGAGATCGCTTGAATCTTGGATTTCTTTATTTAATTTTGATTTTTTTTTGTTATGTATGTCAAAAACGTATGTAACTTCAATTATATATATGCAAAATGCATTTTGCAATTCTTTGTTTCTTCTTTTTCTTTTTTTTCCTGTTATGTATTTGAACTATATCACAATTTTTCTTAGATCTCTTGTAGATCTCTTGTGGGATGGATGATCATAATAAGCAAACTAAATAGGTTTAAATTAGAAGAAATTTGTATGGGTCAAAATTTGACCCTGATAACTGGAGACGATAAAGAAGTTCGACCCCTCTTGGGCATGCCCACGAGGCGTAATGGCGACGGGCCCCATAGTCCCTATCGAGGTCAAGCCGTCAAAAAGCTTACATCACGGGATAAGCATACGGTCTTAGGTAAGTAACAAAGGGCTGTCAGGGCAAAGGAGACTTGTCAAAGACCGTTGGATAAAAGGAAATATTGTTGATATATAAAAGGGGGCGAGGGAATTATTTATAAAAAAAAAAAAGAAGACGGGCTATGACTAACAAGAGCAATACTACGAAGCATGGGGGAGAAGATTCCTGAGTTATCTGCAACTTTCTTTTAATCTTTTATATTCCTTCCACTGTAATTCAAATCTATTCTCACTCAATGTGTTATAGCTATCTCAAGAATATTAAATTAGTTTATTCTCTTCCATTTTTATACTCAACACGTTGCGATCTAGAGTAAATTATCTTTGGCTAAGATTTATCCTCTATTTCATTCATCAATTAGTTTAACAAAAAGTTTAATACTTTTTGGTCAAACAATTTAGCGTTGTCTTTAGGAATTTCTTAGCAAAATTCGTTTAGTTTCCTTTAGATCCAGTATCAGCAGAATATCGTTACCAAGTTGTCATGGCCTCACCTTCTTGGCGCCACCACCCACTCGGAAGAGCGGTACCGCCTTTGAGACAACCATACCAATCTAGGTAAAAGTGCTACCTAAAGTAAAAGTTATAACCAATATCTAAGGAAAACCACTTCTCGCTCGTAACAGTAGGTTTGAGACGACGAACACATAATCAAAATAGGATCCCGGTCACCTAGCGTAACCACAAACCTATTTTCACATTCCCACAATCACTAGATGGTCTAATAATGAAGTTTGACATGTTTCTCTTGTTATTGGCGCTAATCGGATGACACCGGGCCGGAACTCGATTTCATCATAAATCATTGAATGAAGCGGGTCCAACCCTGAGGAACCTAGGCGCTAGTAACACAGATCCGAACACATCCGCCAAATCTGAAACCATTATCCGAGCACCAGGCGAAGAGAATAACACTACAGGGTCAATCTTTCTTCCACTGACTCGACAGGCCGAGGTAACAAAAAATTTCATTCTGATTTATCTTCACTCCTTTATCGGTTCAAACAGGCAAACGCAAGAACTCATGCGGGCAAGTAGGCAGAAGAGTATTCCAACTAGAAGTAATAGAAGGAAAACTACTACAAAATGATTAGAATATCACCCACCTCAAATACTTTGACTTCTGAATGAGGACGCCCCTCAAGTCACACCTTTTTGGCAAGGCGACGAATAGGACTCTTGAAACTCAATTATGGTTCACCATCCAACCCACCGACTTTCTCTCCATGCAGAACGGTGAAGGGACCGGATACATGAAAACTCCTCCATTGCATGTATGAAATGAACGTGTACAACATTCTCCAGTGAATGAAAAAAAGAAACATTTCGTAATCTCCACCAGAGTATTCTCCAATGCAAGCGATGTTAAGCAAAACTGGGACTCACCCAAGAAATGCATGATGTTTTTCAATACAAATGAAGTTAAGAAAAATTGGGACTCACCTAGGGAACACCCGACATCCTCCCATAAAAATAAAACCGAGCACGCCAGGACCACCTCGATGCATATATAAAAAGTACGACAACGTGTAAAGTTCCAAAAATCCACGACAATGAGATAATAGGTTAACTTTTCGACCTCAGCTTGAAATAACACCCCTACGGCTAAGGCCGTCACCAACCAAAGAATTCGACCTCGCTCAAATTTTAGTGGGTTAATTTTTCGACCTCAGCTCGAAATAACACCCCCGCGGCCAAAGGTTGTCGCCAATCGAAGAATTCGACATTGCTTGAATTGTAATGGGTTGACATTTTGACCCTTAGCTCGAAATAACACCTTTGCGGCCAAAGGCCGTCACCAATCGAAGAATTAGACCTCGCTCGAATTGTAATGGGTTAAAATTTCTGTGGGCTGCTCGCCAGCGATCGCAGTGGTGTCCATTTGCACGGTATTTCCACTTTCCCTTTGAATGGGTTTGTCGAGCATGTTGTTTAGGGTGCTTGTAAGCCACTCTTCCAGTAATTTATTTACTGCTAGTGGTGCTTAGCTGTAGACATGGAAGCTCCCCTTTCGCGTGAAACTGTTATGCTTTCGTAAGGGGAAGGCGAAACACTCCACTTGGGCGTGTCGTTTGGTGTCATGTTCCATTTTCTCCCCTGCCATCTTCATTTATGGTGTTCAGAATAGTGGCAGTGATGCCCGCTATAGCTTTCAGTCTTACATCTCCTTTTTCTGCCATTATCGGTTTGTACAAACGAAGAAAAGACAGTTTTTTTTTACCCGGAAAGAACTATATTTTCAACTAAAATCTCTCCACAGACGGAGCCAAATTATTTGAGTAAATAATTGCTAAAACAATTAAAGATGAGTTAAAGGGTGAATCTCAGTTGAAATTAATAAATTCTAGATAAAATAACCAAAGCTTTTGTATAACGAGTAGAGTTCAGAAGCATTAAATAGTGGACTTAATTTGTTATACTCGACGATAGCATAAATGTATACAGTCTGTCTTGACCCAAAGGTTGACAAAATTGATGATCAAGGAAGGTTTAATGAACAACTGGAGGAAGGACTTGTCATGCGCAAGAATAACCCAGAGGTTGAGGCCCAACGACAAGTAGTTAGAGGAAGATAAGATACTAAGAACCATTCGGATGTGACTAAGGAAAATGAAGTGAACATTGGCAATGCATTCAAAGCTCTTGTTGACACTGCTCAAAGCATTGTTCAAATGTCTGAAAATCAAGGTGGAAAGGGCATACATAGCAAGGAAGACATGGGTGGACCTCCAACCTTAATTATTACATCATGATTAACTTTGTCTCATGGAATGTGAGGGGTCTGAATAAGGTGTATAAACAAAGAGAACTAACAAAATTTTGTAAAGGTAATAATGTAGTATTGATTGCAATAACTGAACATAGAGTGAAGCAATGTAATGCCAGCTCTGTGTTAAAGAAAGCTTTGAACAATTGGAGATGGGTTGATAATTATAATGAGGCACCTGAGGGAAGAATTTGGATAGCATGGGACTCTAATATGGTGGAATATACAATTATTAGTACACATAAACAATTCATTCTAGGTAATGTGACCTTAATGCAGCAGAATATGTAGTTCAAGCTATACACTATCTATGTGAAACATACAATGCAAGACAGGAAGAGCCCATGGGAGGAGATGTTAATATCAATGGTAAACATAAGAAGCACATGCCTAATAATGGGAGATTTCAATACAATCTTCGCTAGTGAAGATAGATTCAATGGAACTCCTGTACAAGAGATGGAGATAAGGGAATTCAAAAAATTCTTGGTGGATGCAAATATAGCTGAATTGAAGACTGTGGGAAGGAAATACACATGGACAAATAACCATGTGCATAGTAGAATAGATAGAATCCTGGTAAATGTTGAATGGCTTCAAATGTGGCCTAATATGGAGGGAGTGATAATGAATCCTGGATTCTCAGATCACTGCCCCTTAAGTGTGAAGTTTGATACAAGTGAACAAGCAGGGGGAAATCATTCAAGTTTTGAATTGCTTGGCAAAATTACAATCTTTTGAAAGTACAGTACAGAGGGTATGGGAGCATGGAAATAGTAGACAAGTAACAATGTGGAACAAAATGAAGAAACTAAAATTATTACTGAAGCAGATGAATAAAGAAGAGCTTAGTGGTATTGAGAACAAGATACAGGAGGCTAGAGAAAGACTAGAAAATATACAAAATCAGATGAGCAAGCCTGACCATGATGTAACTTACCTTGAGCTAGAAATAACTACTAAAGTGGAACTGGAGAAATGGCTAATGGTGGAGGAGAGCATTGCAAAACAAAAATTCAGAGTTCAGTGGCTCAATCTAGGGGATGCCAACACAGCCTTCTATCATGCTTGTGTGAAAAATAGACAAGCAAGGAATAGCATTGGTAGATTAACTGATAGTAAATGAGATATAATTCAGAGGCCAGAAGAGGTAAAGTCAGAAATTCTCAAGTTCTATAAGGGGCTACTTGGTACAGCAGCTACACAACTACCAATGCTTAACTCTGAAGTAATGAAGAAGGGCAATTTGTTGAACAGGAGTCAACAACTGCAACTAATCAAACCAGTCAGTAGGGAAGAAGTGAAGCATGCACTCATGGGCATAGATGACAATAAGGCACCAGGATGTGATGGCTATAACTCATACTTCTTCAAAAAAAAATATGGCACATTGTGGGAGATGAAATAACTATAGAAGTGCATGAATTCTTTGAAAATGTTGAAATATGTAAGGCCATCAATTGCACAACAATCACACCAACAAACATAAACTATTTTAGACATATTTCTTGTTGTACAGTTTTATACAAGATCATATCAAAAGTAATAACAACAAGAATGCAAGGAGTAATGGACACACTAGTGGATAACTGTCAAGCTGCATTTATTCCTTGAAGGCTGATTATTGACAACATCTTAATGAGCCATGAATTAGTGAAAGGTTATAGAAGGAAGAATATATCCACGAGATGTATGCTTAAGATTGACATGCAAAAAACATATGACTCTGTGGAATGGAGGTACATTGATCAAGTATTGAGGACATTGAATTTTCCTGGAATCTTTGTAAAGTGGATTATGGTTTGCATTAGTACAATGTCATATTCAGTTCTCAGACCTACAGATCTTTTTGAAGCAAAAAAGGGGCTAAGACAGGGTGATCGATTATCACCCTTCTTATTTGTCCTGGCTATGGAATATTTGAGCATGTCATTGAAAACCCTAAAGGAGGATAGGAAGTTCAAGTATCACCCCAGATGTGCCAAGTTTAGCTTAGTGCATTTGGGATTTGCAGATGATCTTTATTGTTTTGCATAGGGTAAGTGCAATTAGTGAAGATATTACACCAGTATTTTCAGAAGTTTTTAGCAGCATCAAGACTAATTGCCAAACCAAATAAGAGTAGCATCTATTTTGAAGGGGTAAACCAGGTTATCCAGAATCAAATCATGGAGGTACTAGGATATAACAAGGGAGAACTACCATTCAGGTATTTAGGGGTTCCTTTGAGCACCAAGAGACTATCAGCAATTCAATGTGAGGCACTAATTGAGAAAATGCTGCATAGTATTCAGAATTGGACAACAAAATACTTGTCATATGCAGGAAGAGCAGTCCTAGTAAAAAGTGTGTTGTTTTCCATCCAGACATTCTAGGCACATATCTTCATATTACCTAAAAAGATATCCAATTCATAGAGACTATATGTAGGAGGTTTCAATGGACAGATGATGCTGAGCCAACAAAAAAGGCCTTGATTGATTGGGAGAGACTATGTGCACCTAAGGCTGCAGAGGGATTAAATTTCATTGATGTGGAATTATGGAATGAAGTTGCCATATGCAAATTGCTGGAACATAAGTACCAGGAAGGAGAAGCTATGGGTTCATTGGGTACATACCTATTATGTCAAAGGCCAACCAGTGTGGAATGTAGAACCAAAGAATGCCTCTTGGGTAATATAGAAGATTTTCCAGGCTAATAAGTACTTTACAAGAGCTGGAATAACTGAAGCTGATGTCCAACAAATGACAAAGTGCTCCATCAAAAGAATTTACAGATCATTACAAGGGGAGTATCAAAAAGTAACATGGAGAAGACTAGTGTGCTGCAATCAAGGGCAACCAAAATGGATTTTCATTTTGAGATTCGCACTACAGCAGAGGCTAGCTACTAAAGACAGGCTGATATGATAGGAGGTAGATGTGGATCAAACATGCTTGCTATGCAATAAGGAGAAGGAGACAATGCAACACCTATTCTTCCAATGTGATATTACATGAAAGTTATGGGATGGACTACTGAGATGGAAAGGAATCCAAAGAACACATAAAAGCTAGCAAGATGAGATTATATGAATGGAGAAGATGGCGAAGGGAAAGAGTGCAAGAGCTGCTATCTGCCGAATAACATTAGCAACTGCAATATATCACTATTGGTAGGAGAGGAACTACACTTCCTTTCAGCAAAAGAGAAGGACCACAACTGCGCTAATCAAACTTATTATACAAGTCTATGTAAGGGCAGCTAGATTTCCTTACCTAGATAAGGTGATAACTACTTTGAACTGGTACCCTCACACTAGTTAACCATAGGAAAGTAAAGGAGGTAGAGGAAGAGATAGGAGAATAGAACTAGATATCATCGTACTGGGGCTGCATGTCGAGTTGGTGATAAGCTAGAAAGTTTTTTTGTAATAGTTAGAAGAGATGTACATATTTTACTTGGTGTCACACCTCCTTCTGGCGCGCCCCCTACCCCGGGAGGTAGATGCGCGAGGGAGTTTTTCCAATTTAAGTGATAATGTTCGAAACGGGATTATTTTATTTATTTCAGAGTCGCCACTTGGAATAAATTATGGTGTCCCAAGTCACCGATTTATTTAAATCCCGAATCGAGGAAATTTTCGACTTTTCAAATGAAGTCTGCGAACCAGAAATTCTAAGTAAGGAATTCTGTTGACCCGAGGGAAGGTGTTAGGCACCCCCGGATCCCGTGGCTCTAGCACGGTCGCTTCAATTATTATAAATGGCTAAAAAATACCTGATTTTATACATGTTTATAAATTATATGCTCCAATTAACCTTTTAAACTGCTATATTAATTTGAAACCATGCCAAAAGAAAAACCAATTATAACATAGACTCGGACTTTCGACAGATAGGTGAATGTATATATAAAAAGGGTATCCGGGTTATTTATTTGAAACTATGCCGATTAAAACCATTGTAAAAATAAACAAAAAAAATCAATTTATTTAAAGATATGTCCCTTAAGGTTATTTCTAATTAAAGACCCATACCAAATGATATCTTATTTCGTAGCTTTTGACTTAAGGCCGGAGATTGAATGAAAATGTATAAACTAACGAAAAATTGATCAAAATATATACGAAATAGAAATAATTCACCTTGGTTCATTATTAGAAGTGAGATTGTTTACTTTGGATTTTACTATCCTCAATCCGATATTAATTGACGAAATCGAAACTATGCGATTAAAGTCGACCTAACATTGACATCTAAAGCGTTGGCTAACTTATCTTGTTTGCTTAATTACAAATAGATTTCGAGGAAAAATCAAGTGAAGAAAACTCGAAAATGATCCCGAACATCTTATGTTAATAGCTAACATTAATCAAACTAACACTTTAAATATGCTTAAACTACTTGACTTTAACAAATTATCTATTTAAAGTATCGAAGAGAATCTTAGTCCAAACTAGCAAACTTTTTACTTATATAGATCCGAACATTTAACAGGCACTAAACAAACATGAATGAAAATTAGTATCTATTTTAAACAATAGTCCGAAGACAGTCCTAGTTTACAAATACAAGTCTAACGGATGTTGTTTCAAAGTATACATGCTGGAAAAACAAAAATTAAGTAGACATGCGAACTATGTATAATCTTAACCCCTCACTGATTAATAGTACAATTTCTATTTCAACTAACAATCCTTAGTTTAACAAATAGCTAACAGGATCATTCACATAACGGCTTCACAACAGAATTTAAAGTAGGCTTTCATTTCATTTCTAATACAAGAATGGACAAGCCCAAAGGATGTGTACCTGGAATTCAAAAACAAAAGAGGAAATCAGTTGCAGGAACTCAACAGCAACAGGTATGGAATAGCAACACCAGTAGCAAATTTCCAGTAAAAATCCAGCAGAAACAGTAGCAGAACAGTAGAGAAATTCCAGGGAATGTTTTAAACTCCAAACAGGAAAGCCCGGGAATCTTCAAACCAATAGAAAGACCAAGACACTAATGAAACAGTGTTCAGAAAACCCAACAGGAAGTCTTCCTTCACAACTAAAATGAATTTGAAGCAAATGAAGAGAGAAAACTCTTGGTGTAATACTACAGAGATTCAAGTAGGTAATACTACGGAGCTTCTGCCAGTGTGTATTCTTGTGAGTGTCTAATGTGTTTTGCCAATATTCTCAATGTGTATGAATGTATTTCCAGAGAGTCCTCTGTGAGTGTGAGTATGTATTCTCTATCCGTTATGCCAGTGATTGCATATCCTTTTATAGCCTAGAGATCCAAAGTAACAGCTCTACTTTTTAGTTTTAGATCTGTCCAGCTTATGCTGTTTCACCTTTTCTTCACTTTTCAGTTGTATAAGTATGGCTTTTTTTAATTAAAGAACTCTGAAAGACAGAAATTAATGGCATAACCTGATGTCCAGCAGGTTCCACTAGCCCTTACATGTGCATTGCACTCTTTGAAACTTGATTGTTAGTTTCATTTCTGCAGCTTATCAGAATTACACCTATCTTCTCCTTAAAAACCTATTAGAGTTACAGCTATATTTTCCTTAAAATCCTATTGGAAATACAGCTATATCCAATCCATATTTCCTAAGCTTAATTAACAGAATCAAACGACTAAACAGAACAGTTCAATTCAAAGCAAAACAAAGCACTGCCCGAGGTTTCTCACAACAATTTTTACGAGATTAGACAGACATTCAATTAAACAACATGTATCATCGATAACAAATAAAACTGATAAAACAGTGATTCCAAGAATTCTCGGCCAAAAATGTAACAATATGAAACCAATCGTCAACATCCGACTAATCGATTGCAACACATAATTGATAACAGTTGATCGACGAATCAATGATTTCGACAAGTCTCGGCTAACCAAACAAAAATGTAGAACACAATTATTTGACGATATTAATCGAAGCGAATATGCATTCCAACATTCAAATAACAATCAATCGATTACGATACGTACAATCGATAAACAAACAATCTCAAAAACAGTGAATCAAGGAATTCTTGGCCAATGCTGGGGAATACAAAATTAATCGTTCGACGACGCGAACACGTATTCGACAACATACGTAATCAAACAAACAAGGACAGAAAAGCAATTGACCAAATAAAGGTCTTTGAGTAGAAGAGACCGAAAATTTAAAGAGAAGCAAAAAGGATAAAACATTCACACAATTAAAAACAAAAATAAGAAGAAAGAAAAAGGAAAAATACCATGAGAAGAAATCAAAGCTCGAACGAACCCGGACCAATCTCGGATTTGGCTCGAATTTTGATTTTGGAGTCTAACGGACCTTAATCGACATGTCTTCTAAGGGAAACATCTTGACTAAAATCCATTAGACCCCAAATTCCTTTAATTTGGGCGAAAATCCCTATAGGGTTCTTGAGAGCTCAATTTGGGGTTCGAGTGGTTTGGACTTGATTCGAACTAATTGGTTTGCGGATTCGGATAGAGGGGGAGAAGGGGAGCTCGTGGTGTCGTTTTGGTGGCCGGAGGCGTTGTTGCCGCCGGATTTTAGGTGGTGTAGAAGGGCGGCGGGTAGGGTTCTTGGGGGGTTTTGAAAGAGATGAAGGAAAAGGTTTTTTTTGGGAGTGAGACGGATGAGAGGGTCTTGGGGGGGTTTTGGATAATTAAAATAGATTAATTGATCCGGACCGTTGGATGATGTAGCATCAACGGTCCAGATTAAACCTGGAATAGGGCGGTTCAGGGTGACGGGGCGGGTCATGAGTTTTGGGCTGGTATAAACCATTTTTTTGGGCCTGGATTTGGCTAACTTTTGGGCCCAATCCGATTTCCTCCTCTTTGATTTTTCTTTTCTTTTGTTTTCCTAATCTTTTTAATTTAATTTTCTAATTAAAACAAAAATTTCTAATTACACTACCAAATCAATTAAATTATAAGAAATACTAATTAAGTTATATTAACAATTAAAACACTCAATTTAAACATCAATTAAATATAAATCACACAATTGGGACATTAAATACTAGAAAAGCGAAAAATACATATTTTTGTGATTTTTTTATTTTTGTAAAATAAACTTAAACTACTCCTAATTGCAAAGTTAGATCAAAATGTAAATATGACCTATTTTCGTATTTTTATTAATTTAAACACATATAATCATGCATATACAAATGCAAACAATCACGAAAATTCACAAAAATACACAACGTAAAAAATAGACAATTTTTGTTTTGATTTTGTGGGAGTAATTCATGTTAGGCAAAAATCACGTGCTCACAGCTGCCCCTCTTTGCGTGTAAACTCGAAGAGTTTTCGTGCAAAGATAATGAGCTAATACGAGCGATTTTTGCCCGTCCGAGCACTCCGTGTGAAGCATTTTGAAAGATCTTGACCGAGCCTTCGCTTCGAGAGGCCTCCTATATATCCTGGGCTAAACAGGAATCAGGTCAATGTAGTTCGGGAAGTTTTGGTAGCTGGGACTACCGTGGACTGACACCTTGCTGTTACTGTTGCTATCGTTGCTGCTGTTGCTGCTTACTGCTCACTGACCTCCTTATTACATCAAAAGGAAATTAAAGCTGAACTAGCTATGTTATCAAACTATGAGTTACAAGATTCCTATCTATAATTCTCTTGAAAAAATTGATCTTGAATCTTAGCTGATTTGCTGTAGACCTTGATCTGAATCTTGATGCTCAACAAGCTGTATGTGCTTGTTTATTTCTGTAACATTGAGTGAAACGGAGTCGGCGGAGCTTGTTACTTCAATCATCTTCTGAGCAATCCGCGCCTTTGTTTACTCCAACGTTTGAAATCTTTTCTTTTGATTCTTTTCTTCTTTTCTCACTCTGGATTGATGTCCCATTTGTAGGTTATCTCGTTCCTTGCGTCCCGAGGTCAAACCTATTTAGACAACAAAACAAACAAACGAACGAAATATTTCTGCCCCAGTTTTGCTAGGAAAATTTCGTGAGTTAGTTGTGACACAGAAAGTGATTAAAAAGACTCTTTGGTATTGGGTAAGAAAATCATGGTTTCACAAACGTTCCACGGCTCTCTGGCCGGGATTTTGAAGAAGAGTTTCACGGCTTTCTGGCCGGGATTCAAACAATGTCTAACAGTTTTTTGGCCGCCAGACCCTCGGTTTTTTGGCCGGGGTTAAAACAAATGGCTCCGCGGTTTTCTGACCGGGAGATCCTCGGTTTTCTGACCGGGGATAAAAGTTTCACGGCTTTCTGGCCGGAATTCAAACAATGTCTAACAGTTTTTTGGCCGCCAGACCCTCGATTTTTTGGCCGGGGTCCAAACAGATACTGGACTAACATGATTTGATTCTCTCGGTTTTCTGACCGGGAAGAAAAGTTTCACGGCTTTCTGGCCGGAATTCAAACAATATCTAACAGTTTTTGGCCATCAGATCCTCGATTTTTTGGCCGGGGTAAAAGTAAATGGCTCCGCAGTTTTTTGACTGGGAGATCCTCGGTTTTCTGACCGGGGATAAAAGTTTCGCGGCTTTCCGGCCGGAATTCAAACAATATCTAACGGTTTTTTGGCCGTCGGATCCTCGGTTTTTTGGCCGGGGTAAAAGTAAATGGCTCCGCAGTTTTCTGACTGGGAGATCCTCGGTTTTCTGACCGGGATAAAAGTTTCACGGCTTTCTGGCCGGAATTCAAACAATATCTAACGGTTTTTTGGCCGTCGGATCCTCGGTTTTTTGGCCGGGGTAAAAGTAAATGGCTCCGCAGTTTTCTGACTGGGGAGATCCTCGGTTTTCTGACCGGGATAAAAGTTTCACGGCTTTCTGGCCGGAATTCAAACAATATCTAACGGTTTTTGGCCGTCAGATCCTCGGTTTTTTGGCCGGGGTAAAAGTAAATGGCTCCGCAGTTTTCTGACTGGGAGATCCTCGGTTTTCTGACCGGGGATAAAAGTTTCACGGCTTTCTGGCCGGAATTCAAACAATATCTAACGGTTTTTTGGCCGTCAGATCCTCGGTTTTTTGGCCGGGGTAAAAGTAAATGGCTCCGCAGTTTTCTGACTGGGGAGATCCTCGGTTTTCTGACCGGGATAAAAGTTTCACGGCTTTCTGGCCGGAATTCAAACAATATCTAACGGTTTTTTGGTCGTCAGATCCTCGGTTTTTTGGCCGGGGTAAAAGTAAATGGCTCCGCAGTTTTCTGACTGGGGAGATCCTCGGTTTTCTGACCGGGATAAAAGTTTCACGGCTTTCGGCCGGAATTCAAACAATATCTAACGGTTTTTTGGTCGTCAGATCCTCGGTTTTTTGGCCGGGGTAAAAGTAAATGGCTCCGCAGTTTTCTGACTGGGAGATCCTCGGTTTTTTGACCGGGGATAAGTTTTTCACGGCTTTCTGGACGGAATTCAAACAATATCTAACGGTTTTTTTGGCCGTTAGATCCTCGGTTTTTTGGCCGGGGTAAAAGTAAATGGCTCCGCAGTTTTCTGACTGGGAGATCCTCGGTTTTCTGACCGGGGATAAAAGTTTTACGGCTTTCTGGCCGGAATTCAAACAATATCTAACGGTTTTTTGGCCGTCAGATCCTCGGTTTTTTTGCCGGGGTAAAAGTAAATGGCTCCGTAGTTTTCTGACTCGGAGATCCTCGGTTTCTGACCGGGGATAAAAGTTTCACGGCTTTCCGGCCGGAATTCAAACAATATCTAACGGTTTTTTGGCCGTCAGATCCTCGGTTTTTTGGCCGGGGTAAAAGTAAATGGCTCTGCAGTTTTCCGACTGGGAGATCCTCGGTTTTTTGACCGGGGATAAGTTTTTCACGGCTTTCTGGCCGGAAAGACCCTCGGTTTTTTTTTGACCGGGGTCCAAACAGATATTGGAATGATATGATTTGATTCTCTTTTTTTTTTTTTTTTTTGGAGTTTTCATTTTCTTTTCTTTTATTCTTCTTTTGGGCCTTCTTTTAGGCTTTCTTTTTAACAATCAACAAATGTATAAAATAAATCTCTAAAAAGAAACCCTTTTATGCGTTTTCCTTGTTCCAAAGCCATTTCAAAGCTTGCGTATTTCACTTCTTTGAGTTATACCTTCTTCTTGCACAATTAAACAGACCTGCTTTCAAAGAACATTTTATTAGTTGAAAAAGTGATTGACTTTGCGGCCTTGATTATCTTCATTGCTTGATCGTTTCCCCATTTCCATTGAGAAGTTTGCTACCAATTGTCTTTGGGGTGACTTCCTTTCAAACTGGCCGGGTTCATTCCCGGAATTCCATGAAGATTTTTCGTGTGGGTTCCATCCTTTTGCTTATTCCGTCTCTTCTAAGACTTTAGCCTTTGATTTTTGTTTCCTTTCTAAACTCCTTTTCTTTGGAAACAATCTATCATTACGATCCAATCGTGGATTGTAACAACGCACCACTGAGGCCGTTTTTCTTTTCTTCTTTACCAGGCGGAGTCCTGTAAATCCGGTCATGTCGCCTTCCTTTGTAATAGTTTCAGAATTAAACCGAAAGGGATTCAAAGAAAAAGAATGAACAAAGAATGGAAAAATGTATCAAAGATAGGGGAGTCCCTTTCGGGAGAAAAGAAGGACTTATCTGAGGTATATGCTGACATTAAACGACATGACATGCTTCTTGGACTAGATGCTTGATCGTCACAAAAACTCCCATTTTCTTATAAACCGAAACGGGTCTATATTTCTGAGCTAAGGAGTCGTGCCAGGACCTCTTGTGGTGAAACAAACTTTTTCGGTTGATAGCGCCCTTTTGCGGGTTTTCGCCAATCGACCTCTCTCATTTCTCTTCTTACCATCGCCAGATAGCACTCTTTGCGAGTTTTTACCAACAAGCTCTCTCATTTTGTATTTCTCTACTTCCATCGTCTTATGGTGCCCGAAGGTTTTCACCAATAAGACTCTCTCATTTTATTTCTTTTCATTCCAGGAACTTCGGACCGCGACAATGATGTTTTCACAGCTTCCATCGATCTTGAAGGACTTGTACTTGGTTTGGGTAACAAGAATTGTGGACAAAATTACAACTTTGGAATCATCTTGACGGATCTTAAACCGAATCAACAATATCATCCGCCCCAGTTTCATTTTTTGGGGAAACTGGGATTTTTGGTTTGGTGTGACTGAACCTCGGGGAGAGGTTGCCTACGTATCCTTTCGGAATCAAGTCAGAACGTAGTTCAGGAACTTTGTTTTTGTTTTGTTTTGTTTTGTTTGTTTGTTTTTTTTTTGTTTGGTTTGGATTCCAAAGAGGGTAGCCAAAGAAAGGTAACCGGCTCAAAGGGTTTATAAAAAGGGTTGGTATTGTTTGGGTAGCGGGAATAAAAGCCTTCAATCATTTCGACTTGTGAGGACCTTATTGAAGCAAGTTCAGACATAATACCTTTTCACAGCATCTGCATTCACAGTCGTTTCGGGATCTTTTCCTTCCATGTCTCCCAAGTATAATGCTCCTCTTGGCAGTATCTTCCTGATGATGTATGGTCCTTTCCAATTAGGAGCGAATTTTCCTTTCGCTTCCTCGTGATGTGGAAGAATGCGTCTTAAAACCAACTGACCTACTTCGAAATTTCTCGGTCGTACTTTCTTGTTGTAAGCACGAGCCATTCTTTGTTGGTACAGTTGTCCGTGACAGACTGCAGCCATTCGCTTTTCATCGATCAAAGTTAATTGCTCCAATCGAGTCTTAACCCACTCGCTGTCTTCAATCTCTGCTTCAACAATTGTACGAAGTGAGGGAATTTCTACCTCTGCCGGTATCACAGCCTCGGTTCCATAGACTAGCAGGTATGGAGTTGCTCCTACCGATGTGCGTACTGTAGTACGGTATCCCAGTAAGGCGAACGGTAATTGTTCATGCCATTGTCTATAGCTTTGGATCGTCTTTCTCAAAATCTTCTTAATGTTTTTGTTCGCTGCTTCCACGACACCATTGGCTTTGGGCCGATAAGGGGTGGAGTTCCTATGCGTTATTTTGAATTGCTCGCATATTTCTTCCATCAAATGACTATTCAAATTCGCAGCATTGTCCGTGATGATAGTTGCGGGTATACCAAAACGACAGATAAGATTTGAGTGTACAAAGTCCACCACAACTTTCTTGGTGACTGATTTGAGAGTGACGGCTTCGACCCATTTTGTGAAGTAATCGATAGCCACTAGTATGAATCGGTGTCCATTCGAAGCTTTTGGCTCAATCGGGCCGATGACATCCATTCCCCAAGCGACAAATAGCCATGGCGCTAACATAGGATGCAACTCAGTTGGAGGTGCATGAATCAGATCTCCATGTACCTGACATTGATGGCATTTTCGGACAAAACCGAAACAATCTTTCTCCATGGTCATCCAATAATAACCTGCTCGAAGGATTTTCTTGGCTAAGACATACCCATTCATATGAGGCCCGCATACTCCTGCGTGTACTTCGTGCATGATTCTTCCTGCTTCTTCGGCATCAACACACCTTAAGAGGTTAAGATCCGGGGTTCTTTTATACATGACCTCGCCGCTCAAAAAGAAACCACCTGCATGTCGCCTAATAGTCCTCTTTTGATCTCCAGTAGCATGTTCTGGGTATTCTTGTGTCCTCAAAAATCTCCTGATATCGTAATACCATGGCTTGACGCTTGGTCCTTCTTCGATTGCATTGCAATAACCGTGGCTTTCCCTGATTTGAATTTCCAAAGGATTGACATGGGCGTTGCCCGGATAAGGTAGCATTGAAGCTAAAGTGGCGAGTGCGTCAGCTAGTTCATTGTGACATCGTGGGATATACCTGAACTCTATCGATGCAAATCGCTTGCCAAGGATATTCACGTGCTATCGATAAGGGAGGAGATTAACGTCTCGAGTTTCCCATTCACCTTGAGATTGTTTGATAATTAGATCTGAATCTCCCATGATCAACAAATCTTCGACGCCTTGATCAATTGCCATGTTTATACCCATGATACAAGCTTCATACTCAGCCGTATTGTTTGTGCAAAAGAAATGGAGCTTAGCCGTGGCTGGGTAATGCTGGCCAGCAGGAGAGATCAAAATTGCCCCAATCCCTACACCTTTAGCGTTTACCGCCCCATCGAAAAACATTTTCCAAGCATGACTGTCTTCCGAAACAACTTCGGTCGTATTTACCTCTTCATCAGGAAAGTAGGTATTCAATGGTTGATGCCCTTCGTCGATCGGGTTCTCAGCCAAATGGTCTGCCAATGCTTGGACCTTCATTGCCATGCGAGTGACATAGACTATGTCAAACTCAGTGAGCAGGATTTGCCACTTCGCCAATCTTCCGGTGGGCATCGGTTTCTGGAATATATACTTCAAAGGATCTAACCGAGTAATGAGGTGAGTCGTATGGGCTTGGAGGTAGTGTCTCAATTTCTGAGCGACCCAAGTTAAAGCACAACACGTTCTTTCCAGCAAAGTGTACTTGACCTCATAACTAGTGAATTTCTTGCTCAGGTAGTAAATCACCTGCTCTTTCTTCTCCGTCGCATCACGTTGTCCGAGAACACAACCAAAAGAGTTTTCCAAGACTGTTAAATACAAGAAAAGAGGTCTCCCTGGCTCCGGCGGGACTAAGACTGGAGGGTTTGACAAATATTCTTTGATCTTGTCAAAAGCTTCTTGGCATTCAGTTTGTCCATTTGATTGCAGCGTCTTTCTTCAACAACTTGAATATGGGTTCGCATGTGGAAGTCAACTGAGCGATGAACCTACTGATGTAGTTCAGTCGGCCTAGAAGACTCATTACATCTTTCTTTGTTCTGGGAGGAGGTAAATCCCGGATGGATTTGATTTTTGTGGGGTCTAATTCGATACCTCTTCTATTGACTATGAAACCCAAAAGTTTACCTGTCGGGACTCCAAAAGCGCATTTGGCTGGATTCAACTTCAAATCGTACTTCCGCAACCTCTCGAAGAATTTCCTCAAGTCTCGCACATGATTGCCCTGAGTTCTGGATTTGATGATCACATCGTCCACGTACACCTCTATTTCCTGATGCATCATGTCGTGGAAAATGGCAGTCATAGCTCTCATGTGCGTTGCTCCCGCATTTTTCAAGCCGAACGGCATGACTCTGTAACAGTAAGTCCCCCAAGGTGTGGTGAAAGCAGTCTTCTTGGCGTCCTCTTCATCCATCAACACTTGATGATATCCCGCATAACAATCCACAAACGACTGTATCTCATGTTTGGCACAGTTATCAACAAGGATGTGGATGTTCGGTAAAGGAAAGTTATCTTTAGGACTTGCTTTATTCAAATCTCGGTAGTCAACACACACTCGAGTTTTTCCGTCCTTCTTTGGCACGGGCACAACATTAGCCAACCACGTGATGTATTGTACCACTCGAATTACCCCCGTTTTCAACTGCTTAGTGATTTCTTCTTTGATTTTATCACTGATGTCAGTCTTGAACTTTCTTTGCTTCTGTTGCACTGGGCGACAGTCAGGGTAGATTGGTAATTTGTGCACCACTAGATCAGCTCCCAATCCTGGCATGTCGTCGTAAGACCAAGCAAACATGTCTTTAAATTCAAACAAGAGTTGGATTATTGCATCTCGTGTTTTCTCATATGTGTGGATGCTTATCTTGGTCTCTCGGACCTCTTCAGCAGTTCCCAAATTAACCGGTTCGGTGTCATTCAAGTTTGGCTTAGGTTTATTCTCGAAATGTTCCAATTCTCGATTTATTTCCCTAAAAGCCTCGTCTTCATCGTATTCCGGTTCTTGGTTCATTATTTCCAGATTAGGTGGCGTGTTCGGATTTGAGCATGAGTGCCGCAAGCATGTAATGTTATTTAAAGCCGCATTATTAGGACTGAAAAAGGAAGAATAAATAACAAAATTAGAAAGAGTGCAAAATGAGGAAATATTTATTTTATTTTCTTGGAATTTTCTGAAAACAAACAAAATTACATTGGGGAAACCAAAATACAAGAAAACAAAGAAAAACATCCAAGCTACGTCCTGAAGTAACTTGTGATGAAGGAAAAACGACAGGACAAATCTACCAGAACTCCCGCCTGATTGGGAAGGGTGTGGCTTTCCAATTTTGCAATTTAGCTTCAAGGCCCACATACAGCACCTCAGCGGTGCTTGTTCCTTCTCCCGATTGAACCATATTAACATCATAGAGCATTTGCCTCACGGCCCCACATATTTCTTCAATTTCCTCCGCTGTGAAGACCTCGTCTTCTTCTTTTTCACTGTACCTTGGTCGGACAAAAGTTTGGTACAGATGTGGCAATGGTTGCGGCAGAACCCATCCTTTCTCCTTTCTCTTGTTGGCCCATCTCTCGTCTTCGGGGGTTGGGCGAAAGCCCACTCCGAAAAACTTTTCAGCTACAGGTAAAGTTATCAGCTTCGGCACTCCTTATAGGGACTTTCCCAAACCTTTTCCTGGCTGGAAGCCATGTTTAATCATTTCTTTCGCCACCATGATGGAGGCATTAGACAAAAAAGGTTGGGGGAGAGGGTTCCCTTCTTCGTGTTGATCCGCCAACACAATCTCGAAAGCTTGATAGACAATGTTTTCGCTTCCCGCTTCCGCTTCTAAGCAAGGGATGGATGGATCTCGATAAATTGATTGCTCCTCTTTCCCATGGACCACGATCTCTTGTCCCTTGTGCTCAAATTTCAACATCTGATGGAGGGTAGAGGCCACAGCTTCGGCCGCATGAATCCATGGTCTCCCTAGAAGAAAATTGTAAGAAGTGTCCATATCCAAAACTTGGAATGTCACTTCGAAGTCCACCGGGCCGATGGTCATAATTACATCAATCTCTCCGACAGTATCTCTTTTTACACCGTCAAAAGCTCGCACACATATGTTGTTAGGCCGAATCCTTTCAGCTCCGATTCCTATGCGGCCTAAAGTGGAAAGCGGGCATATGTCTACCCCCGAACCCCCATCAACCATGACCCTCTTCATATAGTAGCCTTCGCATTTGACGGTCAAATGCAAAGCTTTGTTGTGGGCGGCACCCTCCAAAGGCAAATCAGCTTTACTGAAAGAAATCTGATTGATCGCGAAGAATCTCTCTATCATTCTTTCAAGTTGTTTGGATGAAGTCTCAATAGGCACGTATGCCTCATTCAAGGCTTTTAACAAAACCTTTTGATGTCTAGTAGACTTCATTAGAAGGGACAACATCGACACCTGCTCTGGGCATTTGCGCAGTTGGTCTATCACATCATAGTCAGGCATTTGCATCTTTTGAAAAAAAACCTCTGGCTCTTCAGCACTTACAGGTTTCTTTGACGGGAAACGCCTTTGTGTGGCGTTATTTAACTCCTGCACGTTTAAATATTTCTGCCCTAAGATGTTCTCAGATGAATTTCCCGTAACCTCTTTCCCTTTGCGTGTAACAAGTGTTCGTTGGTAGCTCCAGGGTACTGCGGATGGATCTGTCATTGGTTTTTGTTGCACGTGTGCAATAACCACGGGTTCATCCGGTTTTCGGGCCACATAAGTTCCCTTTGGTACATACATTGATGTTTATCCCTTTAAATGGAACTTCTTGGGGGCACCTATGGACAATGGTTTTTCCACTCTACCTCGTGGGAGGTAAAGGACTCCACTCTTCTGAGACGATGCTTTCAATTCAATCGTCTTTTCAGATTTGGTCTCAAGAGCTTCAACCTTTTTCCCCATTTTCTCTTGTTTCGGGGTAGCCTCAGGACGCTTCTCTACGTTGGCGATGGCGATTATTGCTTTCAAAGCTGGGTCAAATTCTTTGTCGTCACAAATCATCCCAATCACCGGCCCGTCGTTGTGGGCTGGTAATGGGTTGTTTGTCACATTTGGGATGTCTTCATCTGCGAAGACGATCCTCCCCTGATTGATCAATTCTTGCACTGCCTTCTTTAACGTCCAACAATTGTCAGGTACTGTGTCCTTCAACACCCTGAATGATATGCACAGTATATCCCCCTCTGGTAGGCAGGAGAGTCTGGATTCTGCCTGTTCTGCAGAATAGGCTACAGTAGGTTTTCTTGCCTGAGTTTTGGGAAAAGAGTGGAATACGGCTCCCCAATCGGTGTTAAGCTCATTTTGGGTTGCTCACGGTGTCGGGTGTTATTCGGCCATGGATTATACTGGTTTGGGTAAGGAGGTTGGCTTCTATGGAATGGAGGTGGATTTCTGTTGGCTGGTGGCTGCGGCCGTGCCAAAGGTTGAATGTTCATGACTGCGTAGGGTGGAGGCGGGGGAGCATAAGACATGCTATGATGTGGATAGTAATGCTGGGGGGCCCTGTCGGAGAATACCTGCCTTGAGGTTCGATATCTCCTGTCTTCTACTGCTGCCATGGCAGTTTCCTCCTTCTTCTTGCTTCGGGGCATCCCTCCAGACCCGCCTTGAATGGCTTGGGAAGTTGCCCGAATGGCCGCTTGGCTCAAAATTCGCCCTGTTTTCAAGCCATTTTCTACCATTTCTCCGATCTTGATAGCTTCGACGAAAGGTTTTCCCATCGCCGACATCATATTTTGAAAGTAATCTGGCTCTTGAGCTTGGAGAAAAGTCGTGACCATTTCAATTTCGTCCATAGGGGTTTCACCCTGGATGCTTGCTCTCGCCATTTGATGGCATATTCTCTGAAGCTTTCTGAGGGCTTCTTCTTTAAGTTCGATAGAGAATTCTGTCTGGCGCAATATCGATGTTGTATTGGAACTATTTCAAAAAATCTCTGGCCAGATCATCCCATATGTGCCATCGAGATATGTCTTGATCCATATACCATTCTGATGCTATTCCGACCAAACTTTCTCCGAAGTACGCCATCAACAATTCTTCCCTGCCGCCGGCACCCCTCAATTGATTGCAGTATTTCTTCAAATGAGCAATGGGGTCGCCATGTCCGTCGTACTTTTCGAACTTTGGTGTCTTAAAACCTGATGGCAAATGGACGTGCGGGAACATGCACAGATCGGCGTAAGATACACTCTTCTGTCCACTTAGACCTTGCATGTTCTTCAGGCTTTGTTCCAAACTCCTCATTCTTTTCGCCATCTCATCCTGCTCGGGGGCCTTTGGATTTTGGCTTGGTAGAGACTCATATCGAGGTGGCTGAGAATATATATTGGCTGCAACCTGGGTATGGTCTCGTGTAAGCGGTGGTGCTGGGAATGTAAAGGATGCGGAGTCGAAGAAAGAAGCATGTGCGGCGGGGTGCGTTGTGACTGGAACTGGCAACTCAACCGACGTTCTTGCAGATGTATCATATGGTGTCACCCGAGGATGGAAGGTGGAGGGTGATTCAGAGAGGGTTGTAGCATTAGAATACCCAAACAGAGTGGGCGGGTAATTGATGGGGGTATTTGAAATTCCGCTTGATCTGAGAAGAATTTCAAGGAACCCAGGGACCAGACTCGGGGGATCTTTCCCGTTGTTCCAATCGTCCAACATCTCGAGCATGCGGCATCGCAGCATTCTATTCTCCTCCAAAGCTGCCGACTCAGTAGCCGGGATGGTTGTCAATGAGCTTTCCTCCTGAAACGGGAATGGTTGCTAAAGGCATTTCTGAAGACATGTCGGCACCCTTTTTTGATCTAGTAAAATAGGAATGAGTACTTTCAAGCTGCCGAACTTTTCCTTTGGACCTTGTGAAGTACGAATGTGGTGCCAGATTACCACAAAGTCAACCACTTTTACTAAAACCTGGAGTTTGGCAAACAAACAGTTAGTCTGAAACAACATAACAGATAAGTAATCTCACGTTGGGTGTGATGCACTTATACAGGTGATGATGTTGCTACATGTATTCGCTTGCGATGCGTCATTCCGATTTGTATTTTCCTTCACCTTTATCAATCTTCTTTTTCTTTTAACTTCTCCCCCCCCTTTTTTTATTTTATTTTTTATTTATTTATTTATTTATTCATTTTTCAGTGATGGTCGAATCTTATGTGGATTGCCTACGTATCATGTCCCCGCATGAATCAGACCGGGCATAGTTCGGAAATAATAGACATAAGATATGAATGAAATGTTCATGAATTTTATTCCAACAAACTTCAAACTTGAAACACTTGCAAAATGACAACAATGGAGAAAAACTTTTAAAAGGACAAACAGACTCTAAAACAACAGACTCTTCTAAGCATGTTCCAACGCCTCGAATCTTTGCGCCCGGGGGGCGTTGTTTGGCCTTGCTGCAGTTCTTGGTGTAAGATCTTTCTGTATACTCCCCAATTCTGCCATGACTTGGTGGACACATTCCATGATTGAAGAGAAGAGGGCAGGCCGAGGTACTCGTTCGCAGGTCAAACACCTCATAGTAATGTAGTGCCCGATCTCATTGATCCTGGTTCTGATCATGTCTTTTTCTCTGAGCAGCTGCCCTATGTGTCTGTTCTTTGCCCCTAATACTTGAGAGTTGTCGGAGATATGGTCCAAGAGCCTGTCTATTTTCCTTTCCATCCGCGCCATCAAGTTGTGACAACGGTCTCTATCTGCTTTACCATCCTGGACTTGCCTGAGAGCTCGCTCTCTAAGAGTGGCATTTGCTTTTCTTAAATCAACGATGATTGCATCATAGTCTTTCTCTACTTGTTGTAGACGGAGTGCTTCTTGGTGGGCTGCTCTCTTCCATTTTGTCCGGACTGCAACCAAAGCCGCTTTTGCCTTCTCCAAGTCTTCTTGGTGTTCAAAGGCTTTCCTTTCCAAATCGTTTATCGAGCATCTGATCACTCCGACTCCTCCTTGACCTCTCCGCGGCCAATTGCATCTCTCGAATTTGAGTTTGGAGTGCTTCTCTTTCCTGCTCCCAACCGGCCCTTTCCCGATCAAAATCAGCCTGTTGTATGTCCATGGCAGCTTCCAAAATTCCCTTGTCTTCTTTTAAAGTGTTCATGCAAGATTGGAAATCTTGCGTTGTCTCACGCTTAGCCTCCCTTACTCTGGCTTCTACCTCTTTCTCCCAATCTACGGCATACTTCACTGACCTTTCTGACCTTTGCTCCGGTATTGATTGGTTGTGGAACCATTCAAGATAAGCGAGACTCACTTCTCCCCGTTCTCGATCGGCAACCATCTCGTTGATGTCGGAGAGTCGACTACCGAACCATACCTTCTGTGCATAAGTCTCCCTCGGGGTCTCTTTCGTCACAAATTCCCATACAAATGATCGCATATCCTCAATTGGGGCCCTTTTCTGTTCTCTTCCCAACTGCCACATGACACGTAGCGGGGCATATGGTTGGAAACCCCTGAAACCCATTAGTATGTAGAATGGGCGGTATGTCGACATATGCATGATTTTGGCGGAAGGGAACCAATAATAATTCCAAGTAAGTTGATCTGCTCTCAAAGAGTTGAAACGTTCTTGCCAAGTCCTCAAGTCTTCTGGAAGGTTACAACGGGCGGCTCTGTTTGTATGACAGCGAATATAATTCAGCCAATCTGCTTTGAAGTTTATCACAATTGGGTGACGATAGAGATGTTCTATAAACCACATTTGTAATAAGATATTACAACCTTCAAAATAGTCTTGTCCTTCTTGGCACCGAGTTAAGGCCCGGAAGATGTCTCCTAGTATCATCGGAAGAACAGTGTGTTCCTCGTTGCTCTGTAGATATGAGACCACCGCAGCTAAACGGATTCTGATGCGTCCGCCACGTTCGGGAAAAACCATGGTTCCCAAAAAAGCGATCATAAAAGCATAGATTCTTAAATCTCCCCGGGCGTCATAATTCAATTGGTTAACAAATTCAGCGTTTGAGAATTTCTCAAACCCTTTCTTATCACCAAATTTGTCGTAGAGATAATCTAGTGGCACCCAACCGTTCTCCAAACAACCCATGGGAACCCGCCGGAGACATAACTTTTTCAAGAAATTATTTACACCCATCTGCCTAGGAGCTGCAGGTCTCATCTTGTGCAAATCTCTTCCGAGTCCTGTGAGTCCGCCCAATTCTTCCAAAGTGGGTGTCATTTCGCAATCCTGGAATCTGAACACATTGCTTGTTGAGTCCCAAAACTCACTAAAGCTCTGATCACATTTTTGTCCGGTTTTATCATCATGATGTCCGGAAGAAACTTGAGGTGTTTGTGAACTTGATTTCTTTCCCAAGCTGAAAAACTAGTCCACCATTTACAGAGCCGATCTGGGGTTTTGTCCTGGACCATGAACATAGGTGGCATTTCGTCTCTCACCCTTTTCTGGCCGATTCGTTGCGAGGAAGTCATGCTGATCCTAGAAAAGATGAAAAATGGACTTAAGATTTTTTTTCAAATTTTTTTTTATTATATAAAAAAACGAATCTTGTTAATACGGCCTTTCAGCACTTGAAGAAGATTTGAAGGCTGTATAACAGGATACCAGTGTGATGTCTATAGTCCGTTTTGCGAAATTAGTCCTCCGGCGCCCCTTTTGAGGCGTTTGGCTATTTTTGCAAAATTTCCTAATTCTCGACTAAGAACAAAATCCTAATTTTAATATTTTATTATTGTTTTTCTTAAAAAAAAATCAGTATTAGTTGAGCCCGATATGGGTTGCCTACGTATCTCATGTTTGGTGAGAATCAAACTTGCGTAGTTCGAAAATAAAAGAACTAAATTATTTTAAGAAAATAAAACAAACTATTTTTAAACAGCATTTCTAAAACAAAGAAATCATTTTTGCATTTAAATTTATTTGGAATTTTTTTTTTTTCAAAATTATTTTCAAAGAAACTAATCTATTTTCGTAAAATTAAGAAAATTTATTTGGAATTTTTTTGCATTTTTTCAAAATTTATTTTTTTAAGAACTAACTATTTTCGTAAAAATTAAGAAAATTTTTTTGGAATTTTTTTGCATTTATCAGAATTTATTTTCAAAGAACTAACTATTTTCCATAAAACTATTTTGACTATATACCCTGTGTTTTCCACTTCTTCCTCTCTTTTAACAAACCGGTCGGCATGTAAGATCGAAACAAATAAATGCACACATAAAGATGCAACAAGTTGGTCTTTTTGTTTCAGGTACACCTGTCCTAGACAGGCCCAACCCCTATGTTGAGCCTCCTAAGTCAAATATGCACATGATGCAAATAAACGTTCCTATCGGGGATCCGGCATAAGGTTTTTGTTATTCTAAGTCATCATCCTGTTGGAAAAGTGTCTAGAGACTGGCTTTAACTCGAGCGGACAACTCGAGCCGAAGAGTGTCAGTGCACCGGTAGCATGGCTTTCCGGCTTAATTGACAAAACTCTCCGCCTAAACATGTGTGACTACAAAATCCTTCACCGGGTGCCAAGCACCACAACTATCTTGAGAAAAACGGGCTATGTCCAGCAAATGCCCGATATTATATTTCAAAAGACTCAGAAGAGAAAAAATGGGTATCGGCACAATTTATATACGATTCACAAAATATCAAAGCGGTAAAGCAACATTTAGCATATCAAATATAAACATGTAATAAAATCTGATAATAAATAAGCCAAATAAAATAATTATTCAAAGCTCGAATTCTTAAACCCTGAACCAGTGGTTCTGGGTTTTTATCCCCAGCAGAGTCGCCAGAGCTGTCACACCTCCTTTTGGCGCGCCCGCTACCCGGGGGTAGGAGCGCAAGGGAGTTTTTCCAATTTAAGTGACAATATTCGAAACGGGATTATTCTATTTATTTCAGAGTCGCCACTTGGAATAAATTATGGTGTCCCAAGTCACCGATTTATTTAAATCCCGAATCGAGGAAATTTTCGACTTTCCAAATGAAGTCTGCGAACCAGAAATTCTAAGTAAGGAATTCTGTTGACCCGAGGGAAGGTGTTAGGCACCCCCGGATCCCGTGGTTCTAGCACGGTCGCTTCAATTATTATAAATGGCTAAAAAATATCTGATTTTATACACGTTTATAAATTATATGCTCCAATTAACCTTTTAAACTGCTCTATTAATTTGAAACCATGCCAAAAGAAAAACCAATTATAACATAGACTCGGACTTTCGACAGATAAGTGAATGTATATATAAAAAAAGGTATCCGGGTTATTTATTTGAAACTATGCTGATTAAAACCATTGTAAAAATAAACAAAAAAAATCAATTTATTTAAAGATATGTCCCTTAAGGTTATTTCTAATTAAAGACCCATACCAAATGATATCTTATTTCGTAGCTTTTGACTTAAGGCCGGAGATTGAATGAAAATGTATAAACTAACGAAAAATTGATCAAAATATGTACGAAATAGAAATAATTCACCTTGGTTCATTATTAGAAGTGAGATTGTTTAATTTGGATTTTACTATCCTCAATCCGATATTAATTGACGAAATCGAAACTATGCGATTAAAGTCGACCTAACATTGACATCTAAAGCGTTGGCTAACTTATCTTGTTTGCTTAATTACAAATAGATTTCGAGGAAAAATCAAGTGAAGAAAACTCGAAAATGATCCCAAACATCTTATGTTAATAGCTAACATTAATCAAACTAACACTTTAAATATGCTTAAATTACTTGACTTTAACAAATTATCTATTTGAAGTATCGAAGAGAATCTTAGTCCAAACTAGCAAACTTTTTACTTATACGGATCCGAACATTTAACAGGCACTAAACAAACATGAATGAAAATTAGTATCTATTTTAAACAATAGTCCGAAGACAGTCCTAGTTTACAAATACAAGTCTAACGGATGTTGTTTCAAAGTATACATGCTGGAAAAACAAAAATTAAGTAGACATGCGAACTATGTATAATCTTAACCCCTCACTGATTAATAGTACAATTTCTATTTCAACTAACAATCCTTAGTTTAACAAATAGCTAACGGGATCATTCACATAACGGATTCACAACAAAATTTAAAGTAGGCTTTCATTTCATTTCCAATACAAGAATGGACAAGCCCAAAGGATGTGTACCTGGAATTCAAAAACAAAAGAGGAAATCAGTTGCAGGAACGCAACAACAACAGGTATGGAATAGCAACACCAGCAGCAAATTTCCAGTAAGAAAAAACCCGGCAGAAACAGTAGCAGAACAGTAGAGAAATTCCAGGGAATGTTTTAAACTCCAAACAGGAAAGCCCAGGAATCTTCAAACCAATAGAAAGACCAAGACACTAATGAAACAATGTTCAGAAAACCCAACAGGAAGTCTTCCTTCACAACTAAAATGAATTTGAAGCAAATGAAGAGAGAAAACTCTTGGTGTAATACTACAGAGATTCAAGTAGGTAATACTACGGAGCTTCTGCCAGTGTGTATTCTTGTGAGTGTCTAATGTGTTTTGCCAATATCCTCAATGTGTATGAATGTATTTCGAGAGAGTCCTCTGTGAGTGTGAGTATGTATTCTCTATCCGTTATGCCAGTGATTGTATATCCTTTTATAGCCTAGAGATCCAAAGTAACAGCTCTACTTTTTAGTTTTAGATCTGTCCAGCTTATGCTGTTTCACCTTTTCTTCACTTTTCAGTTGTATAAGTATGGCTTTTTTTAATTAAAGAACTCTGAAAGGCAGAAATTAATGGCATAACCTGCTGTCCAGCAGGTTCCACTAGCCCTTACATGTGCATTGCACTCTTTGAAACTTGATTGTTAGTTTCATTTCTGCAGCTTATCAGAATTACACCTATCTTCTCCTTAAAAACCTATTAGAGTTACAACTATATTTTCCTTAAAATCCTATTGGAAATACAGCTATATCCAATCCATATTTCCTAAGCTTAATTAACAGAATCAAACGACTAAACAGAACAGTTCAATTCAAAGCAAAACAAAGCACTGCCCGAGGTTTCTCACAACAATTTTTACGAGATTAGACAAACATTCAATTAAACAACATGTATCATTGATAACAAATAAAACTGATAAAACAGTGATTCCAAGAATTCTCGGCCAAAAATGTAACAATATGAAACCAATCGTCAACATCCGACTAATCGATTGCAACACATAATTGATAACAGTTGATCGACGAATCAATGATTTCGACAAGTCTCGGCCAACCAAACAAAAATGTAGAACACAATTATTTGACGATATTAATCGAAGCGAATATGCATTCCAACATTCAAATAACAATCAATCGATTACGATACGTACAATCAATAAACAAACAATCTCAAAAACAGTGAATCAAGGAATTCTTGGCCAATGCTGGGGAATACAAAATTAATCGTTCGACGACGCTAATCGACGCGAACACGTATTCGACAACATACGTAATCAAACAAACAAGGACAGAAAAGCAATTGACCAAATAAAGGTCTTTGAGTAGAAGAGACCGAAAATTTAAAGAGAAGCAAAAAGGATAAAACATTCACACAATTAAAAACAAAAATAAGAAGAAAGAAAAAGGAAAAATACCATGAGAAGAAATCAAAGCTCGAACGAACCCGGACTAATCTCGAATTTGGCTCGAATTTTGATTTTGGAGTCTAACGGACCTTAATCGACATGTCTTCTAAGGGAAACATCTTGACTAAAATCCATTAGACCCCAAATTCCTTTAATTTGGGCAAAAATCCCTATAGGGTTCTTGAGAGCTCAATTTGGGGTTCGAGTGGTTTGGACTTGATTCGAACTAATTGGTTTGTAGATTTGGATAGAGGGGGAGAAGGGGAGCTCGTGGTGTCGTTTTGGTGGCCGGTGGCATTGTTGCCGCCGGATTTTGGGTGGTGTAGAAGGGCGGCGGCTAGGGTTCTTGGGGGGTTTTGAAAGAGATTAAGGAAAAGGTTTTTTTTGGGAGTGAGACGGATGAGAGGGTCTTGGGGGGGGTTTGGATAATTAAAATAGATTAATTGATCCGGACCGTTGGATGATGTAGCATCAACGGTCCAGATTAAACCTGGAATGGGGCGGTTCAGGGTGACGGGGCGGGTCATGAGTTTTGGGATGGTATAAACCGTTTTTTGGGCCTGGATTTGGCTAACTTTTGGGCCCAATCCGATTTCCTCCTCTTTGATTTTTCTTTTCTTTTGTTTTCCTAATCTCTTTAATTTAATTTTCAAATTAAAACAAAAATTTCTAATTACACTACCAAATCAATTAAATTATAAGAAATACTAATTAAGTTATATTAACAATTAACACACTCAATTTAAACATCAATTAAATATAAATCACACAATTGGGACATTAAATACTAGAAAAGCGAAAAATACATATTTTTGTGATTTTTTTATTTTTGTAAAATAAACTTAAACTACTCCTAATTGCAAAGTTAGATCAAAATATAAATATGACCTATTTTTGTATTTTTATTAATTTAAACACATATAATCATGCATATACAAATGCAAACAATCACGAAAATTCACAAAAATACACAACGTAAAAAATAGACAATTTTTGTTTTGATTTTGTGGGAGTAATTCATGTTAGGCAAAAATCACGTGCTCACACTTGGTAATAAAGTTATAATTACCACAAAAAAATGCAAGCATTGATAAAAATTATAATGGGGAAAGAACTATTACCCTATGATTATATGGTTCGGATATTCCTTTTCTGTGGCGGCAGCGTGAAACAACGAGAGATGCAAAAAGTTATAAGTGGGATCTTGAGATTTATGAATAAGGATTGGACAACATGTGCTTGAATAAATGAATAAGACAACTCTTTCGTATATTTTTCTTTCAACTTTTACAATATGTTCCAGTTCGAAAAAAGAAAGATCCCCCCTTTTTGTTCTCTATCTCTTACCATTTATAAGGGGCATTTACTAAAAGCCGTAAAAAGTAAAAGATAAAGAATTCACTTCTAAACTTAAGTTACCGTTATTATTCTATCTCAGTTGCCGCTTCTGGCGTCAGCCTTCCTGAGAGCGTCCTTCAATCGCTGTGTTGTGGTCGACCCCGTCCTTCGTCTTGCTTATCCGTTATCATGGTTACAAAATTTGGACCTATACAATCTTGGCCTCTAATTCTTTCTTTTTGCCCTTTTAAAATGATTTATGTGCCTAGAATTTCTTTCAATTTTGAAATCAAATCTTAGCATCAAATATGTGAAATCACTTCTATACCAAATTGTTTTACTTATCAAGTATCAAAAATGAAAAAGAAAAGAAAAAAATAATTAACATGTAAAGTTTCTTTTTGAAATTGAAAATAAACAAAACAACCCAAAAAACTCCATGTGCATGCTGAAATTCTTGTACTGAAACGCTGATAAATTATATAAAGTTAAACCTAACCAAATTACAAGTTACATCTGATTTAAATCGAGAAAGAATTTTGAAAATTATTCCCTTTTTGGTGGCGGATTTGGAGGAAAATGAGTTCACTAGGAAAATATTTTTCAATATATTTAAGTCAATCAAACGTAAAAAAATTAGAAAATATTTTTCTTCATATCAAACACACCTACGCTAGAGAGTCACTCAAATTGTAAAACACCTTTATTTTTCGACTAGTTACTTCTTTCAATTTTTTCGATAAATATTCTTTCAATTAATTGAAACCAACTTGTCACTTAGTTTCAGTTTAACTATGCTTCTAAAACGTTATAATTCGGAGTCATATCGAACGTAAGACATAAATTGAGATCAAAGAAGAAAAACTCATATGATGCCTAATGTAATTGAGTAAATCATCCAAACTCACTAAGAAAGGGGTGTACAAATCGAATCGAAAAATTGCATCAAACCGAAAAGTTAAATCAAACTAATTTAAAACCCAATTAGGTTTGGATTGATTTGATTTAGTTTGGTATTGAGTAAAACAATTCGAACCAAACTAACATATACATATATAATTTATATTTTTTAAAGACTTTTTATAGAATTTTCTTTTTAAAATATCTTAAAATAATTGTGATTCTCTTATGGGATGCAGTATTTAGTTAAATATGAAGTTTCTACTTTTATTAACTTTAAATAATTGCTTGTATGATCACTTTCTTATCAAGTATTACTGAAATGTGTCAATCTCTTTGTTTATTCATATGTCAAGATCTATTAATGTAACGACCCGACCGGTCGTTTTAGAAAATTACGCCCCAATCCCTAATTTAACTGTTCCTCTAAGTTCATTTCTGCTATTATTATGGTTTGCCGGGAGAGTCGGTTCTGAAATTTGGAGCATTTTGGGACACTTAGTCCCTAAATGAGAGCTTTAAAGCTAGAAAATGGTCCGTAGCCGGAACGGTGTTAAGACGATCTCGGAACGGAAATTCGATGGTTTCATTAGCTCCGTTAGGTGATTTCGGGGTTGGGAGTGCGTTCGGAATGTATTTTGGAGGTCTTTAGCTCAATTAGGCTTGAAATGCCGAAGTTTGAAATTTTGGCGAATCCGAACGATAGGTGAGATTTTGATCCGGGGGTCAGAATGGAATTCCGACAATTTCTGTAACTTCGTTATGTGAATTTGGATATGTCCGCAAAGTTTCAGGTCATTCGGACGTCGTTTGGTCGGGTTTTAGATCAAATGTGCAATTCGGAAAGTTTTAAGAAATTTAGGCTTGAATTCGATGTGAATTATGGGTTTTGATGTTGTTAGACGTGTTTTTATGATTTGAACGAGTTCATATCGTATTTTGGAGTATGTTGGTGGTTTTCGTTGGGGTCCGGGAGCCTCGGGATGAATTCGGGGGTCCAAACGGACCAATTTGTGCCAAAAGGCACTGCTGTTCTGCGGCAATAACTGCAGAGCAATTTTTCTCTCCGCGATCACGGAGATGGCCATGCGATCGCGTAAGGGAGAAATCCTGAGCTCTGCGATTGCGAAGTAAAGCCTGCGATCGCGTAAGTCTGGAGGTTGAACCAGCGTGATCGCGTGAGGTTTCATGCGATCGCGTAGGGTATTGGTCGGAAGCAGTGCGATCGCGTGAGGGAGTATGCGATCGCGTAGGGTAATTTGGGGAGCCGGACGAGTTTGTTCTTCGCGATCGCGGTAGTACGTTTGCGATCGCGTAGGGTTGCTGAGTTGTTCACTGCGATCACGTCCATGGTCACGCGATCGCGTAGAGGAAAAATTTGGCCGCCCATATTTTGTGCATCGCGATCGCGAGCCCAGTGCTTTGCGATCGCGTAGAGTAAAATGGCCTGGCAGTGACTTTAAGTCCAGAACATTTCGGTCGCGGCCTAACACACCAAAACCGCCATTGTTGAGCTCCAAGAGAGGATTTTGAAGGGGAAACGCTGGGATATCATCGGGAAATCATCGGGGGTAAGTTTCTTGACCTTAATTCGTTGGTTTATCATGAAATCCGTGATTATTTCACCGAAATTGGAAGATTAAAGGTGGGTTTGAGCCCTAGGCCTAAATGTTAGAAAATCTCCTGATTTGAGTGGGCAAATGGAGTCCGATTTTGGTAAATTTTATATGCCTAGACTCGTATTAAGATAAGGAACCCGAATATATAATTTTCGTGATTTTTCGATAAGCGTACCGAAAGTCGGGTTTTGGCAACTTGTGGGTTTTTGGCGTATTTTGAGTTGTTTTGATTGGGTAATGCCCAATTGACCTATTTTGATATGATTCTATTGATTTTTATCAGATACTACACCTGTGGAGGCCGACATTCGCGGCAAGAGAGTTGTTTCATAGCGGTTTTGTACCGGAGTCGAGGTAAGTGGCTTGTCTAACCTCGTGTGGGGGAATTTTCACCCCTAGGATATTATGTGATAGTTTAAATGCCTTGTACGCAAGGTGACGGGCGTGTACATGTGCTGGTTGTTGAACACGTACTTTATTTAAAATGTTCGATGAGCGATATTTTTGTCTTTGGCCGTTAATTTGATATTTTTACCCGGTAGTGGTTAGAAAAGCATGATTAGGTAGCACTTAACTGTTTAGTTGCCTAATTGTCTTATTTGAACTCCTGGATAATTATTGGCACTATTTTTTGGTGAAGTTATAGTTAAGCATAATTATTCTCTCTGTGGATTCCTTTATTGGCTGTGCTTGTGGACTGCGGGTTCGATTCCCGGAGACCCAGGGCTGTGGGTTTGATTCCCGGAGACCCGGCGTGATATTGGTAGGGACTACGGGTTCGATTCCCGAGATCCTGAGTTATTGGTAGGGACTACGGGTTCGATTGCCGAGATCCTGAGTTATTGGTAGGGACTACGGGTTCAATTCCCGAGATCCTGAGTTATTGGTAGGGACTACGGGTTCGATTCCCGAGATCCTGAGTTATTGGTAGGGACTACGGGTTCGATTCCCGAGATCCCGAGTTATTGGTAGGGACTACGGGTTCGATTCCCGGAGATCCTGAGTTATTGATTATTTATTGAGACATGGGCTGCGGGTTCGATTCCCGGAGACCCAGAGGTACTGTCAATGGGACTGTGGGTTCGATTCCTACAGGTCCTGGACTTGTTTTATTGAGTTGGCTATTCGTTGTTAGCTTAATTGTAGATGATTGTAGTAATCATCTTATTGTTGCTAGTTCGGAAATTTATTATTCATTTAAACTGCTTATTGTTGTTATTATCATTGTATTATTGTTTTCTCAGTAGGGCCCTGACCTTCCTCGTCACTACTCCATCGAGGTTAGGCTTGGCACTTACCGAGTACCGCTGTGGTGTACTCATGCTACTCTTCTGCACACTTTTGTTGTGCAGATCCAGGTACATCAGAGCAGGCTCGTACTAGGTGATTCTGCAGCTTTTTGGGAGACCTCGAGGTATGATCTGCTACGTCCGCGGATCCGGAGGCCTTCCTTCTATTCTAGTGCTAGTAGATGATTTTCCTTCATTCCGTTGTTAGATACTCCTTTTACATAGAGCTACAATTGTATGATCTCTTTTAGTCTGTGTTACCCGTGGGATTCCGGGTCTTGGTAGTGTTTTAAATAGTGTATTTGACCGGTGTATGTGCTAAGCGGCACGGATTGCATTCCTTTTATCCTATTTTTCCGCTGTTTTCTTATTTAAGTGTTCATAGCTTGTATATTCCGCAACGTGTTAGGCTTACCTAGTCGTGGGGACTGGGTGCCATCACGACATGTTCACGATTGATGAACTAGGGTCGTGACAAGTTGGTATCAGAGCACTAGGTTCATAGGAGTCACGGGACACGGACCGGTTACTTAGAGTCTCGCTGATCGATACGGAGACGTCTGTATTTATCTACGAGGGGTTATGTAACTGTTTAGGAAACTCTTCATTTCTTTGGATTCCTTGTCGTGCGACATTTTTGTCATCAAAAATCTAAACTATTGATTTCTATTCTCTCACAGATGGTGAGGACACGAGCTACTCGCGACGATCAGGTACCCGCGCCCCCTGTTGCCGCCGTCAGAGGCCAGGGCCGAGGTAGAGGACGAGGACGCGCCCGAGGTGCAGCCACAGCACCCGCGCGTGCTTCCACTGTGGTGCCACAGGTAGACCAGGTTGGAGCGCAGGCACCTGATACACCGACTACAGCTGCTACTACTCCAGCACTACAGGAGACCCTGGCCCAGTTCATGCGTATGTATACCACTTTAGCTCAGGCAGGACTGCTTCCTCTCGTCGCAGCTACATCTCAGGCCGGGGGAGGGGCCCAGACTCCCGCAGCCGTTACACCGGAGCAGCGTGTGCCAGTGGGACAGGTTCCAGATGTTTTGGTTATGCCTCCTGCCGCCCCAGCACAGCCCGGAGGTGGACCAGCTGCCTCTGAGGACGAGCAGCGTAGATTGGAGAGGTTCAAGAAATATGACCCTCCAGTGTTTAGTGGTTTGGCTTTAGATGATGCATTGGGTTTTCTAGAGGAGTGTCATCGTATTCTTTGTACTATGGGGATTGTGGAGACCAGCGGGGTTTCCTTCACTGCCTTTCAGTTTCGTGGGGCCGCTTATGATTGGTGGCGCATGTGTGAGTTGTATTGTCCACAAGAGTCTGCTTCATTGACCTGGACGCAGTTTTCAGATCCGTTTTTGAGGGAGTTTGTTCCCCAGAGCCTTAGGGATTCTTGGCGCTTGGAGTTTGAGCGGTTGCGACAGGGCTCCATGTCAGTATCGGAGTATGCTATCGGTTTCACCCGTCTAGCCAGGCATGCACCGGCTTTGGTAGCCACGGTTCGGGAGAGAGTGCGGAGATTTATTGAGGGCCTGATTCCACCGATCCGATCCAGCATGGCCAGAGAGTTGGAGACAGATATATCTTATTAGCAGGCGGTGAGCATCGCTGGGAGGATCGAGAGTATGCTCCCTAGAGAGGGGAGATAGAGAGGCCAAGAGGTCTCGTGAGTCGGGCCATTTCTCGGGTGCCCGCACTTCAGCAGCCGGTCGTTTTGGCAGGGGTTATTCCGGCCGAACAGTTCACTCGGCATTGCCCGCGGCCGGTAGTGCTCCAGCTCTCTTCCAGCACCTCGGAGCCTTATTATGCTCCCCGGCTTCCGATGCACCTCCTGCGCGGGGTCCTTCCGGGGGTCGGACTAGTGGGGGTGAGGCCGGTCGATCACGATCACCGTGTCCTCCCACAGCTTGCTTTGGGTGCGGGGATACTCGCCATCCGGTCAGGGAGTGCCCCAAGCATAGGAGGGGAGCCCCTCATCGGTCTTCGCGGCCTCGGCGTAGTTCTCGGGGCCGCGAGCTATCATTCCAGCCCCGGCCGCCACTCCACCTGCCCGCGCCGGCCCGGGGCGGGGGTCAGAGTTCCGGAGGCCGCCCTCGAGAGGGGGACAGGCCGGATTCTATGCTATTCCCGATCGCGCTGCGGCTGTCGCATCCGACTGCGTTATCACAGGTATTATTCCGGTTAGTCACGGGGAGGCATCGGTTCTATTCGACCCTCGGTTCCACTTTTTCATATGTGTCTTCTTACTTTTCTTCTCATCCGGGTGTGCCTCGGGATTCTTTGAGTGCCCCCATTTATATTTCCACTCCGGTGGGTGATTCTTTGGTCTGTGGACCGCGTATATCGGTCGTGTTTGATTACCATTTGTGATTTTGAGACCGGAGCGGATCTATTGTTGCTCAGGATGGTCAATTTTGATATTATTCTGGGCATGGACTGGTTGTCGCCACATTATGCTATTCTTGGTTGTCACGCCAAGACCGTGACGCTGGCTATGCCAGGTATTCCACGTATTGAGTGGAGTGGTACTCTAGATCACACCCCTAGCCGTGTTATTTCTTTTCTCAGAGCTCAGCGTATGGTTGAGAAGGGGTGTGCTGCTTATCTAGCCTATGTGCGGGACGTCAGTATTGACACTCCCTCTATTGATTCTGTTCATGTGGTACGTGACTTTGCTGATGTATTTCCAGCTGATCTTCCGGGCATGCCGCCCGACAGAGATATTGACTTTGCTATTGACTTGTTGCCGGGCACTCAGCCCATTTCTATTCCACCGTACCGTATGGCTCCTCCCGAGTTGAAGGAGTTGAAGGATCAATTACAGGAGTTATTGGGCAAGGGTTTTATTCGACCCAGTGTTTCGCCTTGGGGTGCTCCTGTATTATTTGTGAAGAAAAAGGACGGTTCTATGCGTATGTGTATTGACTATCGTCAGCTGAATAAGGTTACAGTGAAGAACCGGTATCCTTTGCCCCGTATTGATGATTTATTTGACCAGTTACAGGGCGCACATGTGTTTTCTAAGATTGATTTGCGCTCCGGGTATCACCAGCTGAAGATTCGGGAGCCAGATATCCCAAAGACTACCTTCAGGACCCGGTATGGTTACTATGAGTTCCTCGTGATGTCTTTTGGGCTGACTAATGCCCCAGCAGCCTTTATGCATTTGATGCACAGTGTGTTCAGGCCTTATCCTGGACTCGTTCGTGATTGTCTTCATTGATGATATTCTAGTATATTCTCGGAGCCGAGAAGAGCACGAGCAACATTTGAGGATAGTGCTTCAGATTCTGAGGGAGAAGCAGCTTTATGCCAAGTTCTCTAAATGTGAATTCTGGTTGAGTTCAGTGGCATTTTTTGGCCACGTGGTGTCGAGTGATGGTATTCGAGTAGATCCGAGGAAGGTGGAGGCCGTGCAGAGTTGGCCCAGACCCTCCTCCGCTACTGAGATTCGCAGCTTCCTTGGTTTGGCGGGCTATTACCGTCGTTTCGTAGAGGGGTTCTCTTCGATTGCAACACCTATGACTAGATTGACCCAAAAGGGTGCCCCTTTTCAGTGGACAGACGAGTGTGAGGCGAGCTTTCAGAAGCTCAAGAGAGCTTTGACTTCGGCCCCTATATTGATGTTGCCTACAGGTTCGGGGTCCTATACTGTATATTGTGATGCCTCACGAGTTGGACTCGGTGCGGTATTGATGCGGGACGGTAGGGTGATTGCCTACGCGTCGAGACAGCTGAAGGTGCATGAGAAGAATTACCCTGTTCATGATTTGGAGCTAGCTGCCATTGTTCACGCCTTGAAAATTTGGCGTCATTATTTATATGGGGTTCCTTGTGAGATCTACACCGATCACCGGAGCTTGCAGCACTTGCTTAAGCAGAAGGACCTGAATATGCGTCAGAGGAGATGGTTGGAACTACCGAAGGACTATGATATTACTATTCTCTATCATCCGGGCAAGGCTAATGTGGTTGCTGATGCCTTGAGTCGTCGGGCACAGAGTGATTGGGGAGTTTGGCATATCTACCAGCTTCGGAGAGGCCTATGGCGATGGATGTTCAGGCTTTAGCTAGGCAGTTTGTTAGACTGGATCTTTCGGAGCCCGGCCGGGTTCTGGCTTGTGTGGTTTCTCGGTCTTCTCTATTTGACCGCATCAGGGAGCGTCAGTTCGACGACCCTCATTTGCTTGTCCTTCAGGATAGAGTTCGGCGTGGTGATGCTCGAGATGTTACCATCGGGGATGATGGAGTCGTGAGGATGCAGGGGCGTATCTGTGTGCCCAATGTAGATGATCTTTGAGAGCTGATTCTAGCAGAGGCCCATGGTTCGCGGTATTCCGTCCATCCGGGTGCCGCGAAGATGTATCAGGACTTGAAACAGCTTTACTGGTAGAGGCGGATGAAGAGGGATATAGTTGATTATGTTTCTAGATGCCTCAACTGCCAGCAGGTGAAGTATGAGCATCAGCGTCCGGGTGGATTGATGCAGCAGATTGAGATTCCCGAGTGGAAATGGGAGCGCATTACCATGGACTTTGTATCTGGACTTCCACGGACTGTTAGGAAGTTTGATTCCATTTGGGTTATTGTGGATCGGTTGACCAAGTCCGCCCATTTCATACCGGTGAGCACTGCTTATTCATCGGAACGACTGGCGGAGATCTATATCAGGGAGATAGTTCGGCTGCATGGTATTCCAGTTTCCATCATTTCGGATAGAGGCACTCGGTTCACTTCACGGTTCTGGAGAGCCGTACAGCAGGAGTTAGGTACTCGGGTAGAGCTGAGCACAGCCTTTCACCCCCAGACTGATGGGCAGTCCGAGCGCACTATTCAGATTTTTGAGGATATGCTCCGTGCGTGCGTGATTGAGTTTGGAGGTTCATGGGATCACTTCTTGCCGCTGGTGGAGTTTGCTTATAACAATAGCTACCAGTCTAGTATTCAAATGGCACCGTATGAGGCCCTATATGGTAGGAGGTGCAGGTCTCCCGTGGGTTGGTTTGAGCCGGGCGAGGCCGGGTTGCTAGGTACTGATATGGTTCAGGAGGCTATGGACAAGGTCAAGGTGATTCAGGACAGACTTCGTGCAGCCCAGTCTAGACAGAAGAGTTATGCGGACAAGAAGGTTTGCGATGTGGCTTTTATGGTTGGCGAGCGGGTTCTACTTCGAGTCTCGCCCATGAAGGGCGTTATGAGGTTTGGGAAGAAAGGAAAGCCGAGTCCTAGATTTATTGGCCTTTTTGAGATTTTGAGTCGTGTTGGGGAGGTTGCTTATGAGTTGGCCTTACCTCCCAGCCTAGCCGGAGTTCACCCCGTATTTCATGTCTCCATGCTCCGGAGATACCATGGTGACCCGTCGCATGTGTTGGATTTCACATCCGTTCAGCTAGACAAGGATCTGTCTTATGTTGAGGAGCCAGTAGCCATTCTAGACAGGCAAGTCAGAAAGCTAAGGTCAAAGAATATCGCTTCGGTAAAAGTTCAGTGGCGGGGCCAGCCGGTCGAGGAGGCGACTTGGGAGACCGAGCAGGATATGCGCAGCCAGTACCCTCATCTTTTCACTACTCTAGGTATGTTTTCTCTGCTCGTTCGAGGACGAACAAATCTTTAAGTGTGGGAAGATGTAACGACCCGACCGGTCGTTTTAGAAAATTATGCCCCAATCCCTAATTTAATTGTTCCCCTAAGTTCATTTCTGCTATTGTGGTTTGCCGGGAGAGTCGGTTCTGAAATTTGGAGCATTTTGGGACACTTAGTCCCTAAATGAGAGCTTTAAAGCTAGAAAATGGTCCGTAGCCGGAACAGTGTTAAGACGATCTCGGAACGGAAATCCGATGGTTCCATTAGCTCCGTTAGGTGATTTCGGGGTTGGGAGCGCGTTCGGAATGTATTTTGGAGGTCCGTAGCTCAATTAGGCTTGAAATGCCGAAGTTTGAAATTTTGGCGAATCCGAACGATAGGTAAGATTTTGATCCGGGGTCGGAATGGAATTCCGACAATTTCTGTAGCTTCGTTATGTGAATTTGGATATGTCCGCAAAGTTTCAGGTCATTCGGACGTCGTTTGGTCGGGTTTTAGATCGAATGTGCAATTCGGAAAGTTTTAAGAAATTTAGGCTTGAATTCGATGTGAATTATGCGTTTTGATGTTGTTAGACGTGTTTTTATGATTTGAACGAGTTCATATCGTGTTTTGGAGTATGTTGGTGGTTTTCGTTGGGGTCCCGGGAGCTTCGGGATGAATTCGGGGGTCCAAACGGACCAATTTGTGCCAAAAGGCACTACTGTTCTGCTGCAATAACTGCAGAGCAATTTTGCTCTCCGCGATCGCGTAAGGGAGAAATCCCGAGCTCTGCGATCGCGAAGTAAAGCCTGCGATCGCGTAAGTCTGGAGGTTGAACCAGTGCGACCGCGTGAGGTTTCATGCGATCGCGTAGGGTATTGGTCGGAAGCAGTGCGATCGCGTGAGGGAGTATGCGATCGCGTAGGGTAGTTTGGGGAGCCGGACGAGTTTGTTCTTCGCGATCGCGGTAGTACGTTTGCGATCGCGTAGGGTTGCTGAGTTGTTCACTGCGATCACGTCCATGGTCACGCGATCGCGTAGAGGAAATATTTGGCCACCCATATTTTGTGCATCGCGATCGCGAGCCCAGTGCTGCGATCGCGTAGAGTAAAATGGCCTGGCAGTGACTTTAAGTCCAGAACATTTCGGTCGCGGCCTAACACACCAAAACCGCCATTGTTGAGCTCCAAGAGAGGATTTTGAAGGGGAAACGCTGGGATATCATCGGGAAATCATCGGGGGTAAGTTTCTTGACCTTAATTCGTTGGTTTATCATGAAATCCGTGATTATTTCACCGAAATTGGAAGATTAAAGGTGGGTTTGAGCCCTAGGCCTAAATGTTAGAAAATCTCTGATTTGAGTGGGCAAATGGAGTCCGATTTTGGTAAATTTTATATGCCTAGACTCGTATTGAGATAAGGAACCCGAAAATATAGTTTTCGTGATTTTTCGATAAGCGTACCGAAAGTCGGGTTTTGGCAACTTGTGGGTTTTTGGCGTATTTGAGTTGTTTTGATTGGGTAATGCCCAATTGACCTATTTTGATATGATTCTATTGATTTTTATCGGATACTACACCTGTGGAGGCCGACATTCGCGGCAAGAGAGTTGTTTCATAGCGGTTTTGTACCGGAGTCGAGGTAAGTGGCTTGTCTAACCTCGTGTGGGGGAATGTTTACCCCTAGGATATTATGTGATAGTTTAAATGCCTTGTACGCGAGGTGACGGGTGTGTACATGCGCTGGTTGTTGAACACGTACTTTATTTAAAATGTTCGATGAGCGATATTTCTGTCTTTGGCTGTTAATTTGATATTTTTACCCGGTAGTGGTTAGAAAAGCATGATTAGGTAGCACTTAACTGTTTAGTTGCCTAATTGCCTTATTTGAACTCCTTGATAATTATTGGCACTATTTTTCGGTGAAATTATAGTTAAGCATAATTATTCTCTCTGTGGATTCCTTTATTGGCTGTGCTTGTGGACTGCGGGTTCGATTCCCGGAGACCCAGGGCTGTGGGTTCGATTCTCAGAGACCCGGCGTGATTGGTAGGGACTACGGGTTCGATTCCCGAGATCCTGAGTTATTGGTAGGGACTACGGGTTCGATTCCCGAGATCCTGAGTTATTGGTAGGGACTACGGGTTCGATTCCCGAGATCCTAAGTTATTGGTAGGGACTACGGGTTCGATTCCCGAGATCCTGAGTTATTGGTAGGGACTACGGGTTCGATTCCCGAGATCCTAAGTTATTGGTAGGGACTACGGGTTCGATTCCGGAGATCCTGAGTTATTGGTAGGGACTGCGGGTTCGATTCGCTGCGGGTTCGATTCCCGGAGACCCAGAGGTACTGTCAATGGGACTGTGGGTTCGATTCCTATAGGTCCCGGACTTGTTTTATTGAGTTGGCTATTCGTTGTTAGCTTAATTGTAGACGATTGTAGTAATCATCTTATTGTTGCTAGTTCGGAAATTTATTATTCATTTAAACTGCTTATTGTTGTTATTATCATTGTATTATTGTTTTTCTCAGTAGGGCCCTGACCTTCCTCGTCACTACTCCATCGAGGTTAGGCTTGGCACTTACCGAGTACCGCTGTGGTGTACTCATGCTACTTTTCTGCACACTTTTATTGTGCAGATCCAGGTACATCAGGACAGGCCCATACTAGGTGATTTGGCAGCGTTTTGGGAGACCTCGAGGTATGATCTGCTACGTCCGCGGATCCGGAGGCCTTCCTTCTATTCTAGTGCTAGTAGATGATTTTCCTTCATTCCGTTGTTAGATACTCCTTTTACATAGAGCTACAATTGTATGATCTCTTTTAGTCTGTGTTACCCGTGGGATTCCGGGTCTTGGTAGTGTTTTAAACAGTGTATTTGACTGGTGTATGTGCCAAGCGGCACGGATTGCATTCCTTTCATCTTATTTTCTGCTAATTCTTATTAAATGTTCATAAACTGGTATATTCCGCAACGTGTTAGGCTTACTTAGTCGTGGGGACTGGGTGCCATCACGACATGTTCACGATTGGTGAACTAGGGTCGTGACAATTAAATTGTTATATCTTTTTCAAATTTGAAGTGGAATTTTGATAATTTAAAGTTAAATAGAATATATCATTATTTAGGTATCATATTAATTTTTATGTTTAATTATAAATTCGATTAACCTTGAAAGTATACATTAATTTCACGACCCAAACTACTATGTCGTGATAGCATCTATCGTGGTACTAGGCAAGACGACTCTTTACCAAAAACAACACAATATTTCAGTTTAAAGATGACTTCAAGTTGTTCAATAATAAAACTCCAAAAAGAAATTCTAAATAACTATAGTGCAAAAAAAAAAAGCCAGACATTGCAGTGTTACTAACCATGAGCATCTACTACAATCTGTCCAAAAATACTGAGACTAACACAATCTGGAATGTAACTACAAACAACTATAGGAAGATAGGAAGGAGAAGAGTATGGATATGATTGCGAGCAGCTACCTTGCTTACTCCGAGAAGATCTACAACTAGAATACTCAACAGCCGCTATCGGATCCTAATACGCCTGGATCTGCACACAAAGTGCAGGAAGTAACGTGAGTAAGCCAACTAAGTAAATAACCAAAGTAAATAAGGGCTGAGAAGTAGTGATGATCAATAAAATATTTAAAGTTCATATCATGAAATCTCAATAATATACAACAGGCTTTTAAAATCGGGGTTGAATCAAATCATCTCTTTTTAACCCAGTTCTACTAAAATTATTTAAAGATATTTTTTAATAGTTTTCGAACAAAAGCTCAATGCAGAGGTGAGCAAAAATGATGAAATCATAAACAACTCATTGGGCAAAATATCACTCATATAAAGCCCCTCGGGCATACCTCACCATCACCCATGTCTCCCAGTCACTAAGCACTAAGCACTCAACACTCGACACTCGAACTCAGTAGGTACCTATTCTCACTAGAGGTGTGCAGACTCCGGAAGGGCTCATTCAGCCCAAGCACTATGGCAAACCAACTCCTGGCGTAGATCAATAAGTTCATCGACCTCACTCAATCATGAATCAATAAAATATGTTGCGACGTGCAGCCTGATCCCATAAATACCCTCACAAATTAGGCCATCGGCCTCACTCAGTCATGAACCTCTCAAGCTACTCGGACTCTCAGTGAAAATAGGGTACTCAACCTAAAACAATATTTATATGCATCAAAATAGAGCAATAAAGACTGAGTTATGAAAGTCAATAAGTAAAAACATGACTAAGTATAGATTTTCAATCGAAAACATTGGAGGATAGTTAGAAAAAGGCCCCTAAGGGTCCAAGCAACTCTGGCACAAGGCCTAAACATGGCAATCAGCCCAATTTACAGAAACTCTTTCTAAAATATACAATTATCATATATTTTTAACCAAATACGCAACTTTACAGTTGCTACAGGATGGACCAAGTTATAATCCCCAATGGTGCACACCCACACACATGTCACTTAGCATTTGCGTAAACTCAAGAGTAGTAAAAAGATATGAAATCCGAGGTTTCTACCCTCAAGATTAATTAGACACAAATCCCGAAATTCACTCAAACCCGGTCCTCGAGCCCACATCTTAGAATCCGACTCACAAAACTAAAAGGCTCATTCACTCACAAATTTGCCCATACCAAATTCATTAAATTTCGACATCAAATGGTCACTCAAATCCTCAAATCAAACTCTCCAACTCCCAAGCCCTAACCCCTCATTTTTACCCCTAATCTTCACTAATTATATGATTAAATAATGGGATATCACCACATATATAAGTATTAGGGTTCAAGCAACTTACCTCACTGCTAATCCCTTGAATCCATCTTCAAACATGTCTTCAGAAATGGTGAAAAATGAGCAAAGTTCGCGAAGGTTTCAATTTATAGTTTCTGCCTAGCTAAACTGCATTTGCGGTCAAAATACCCGCACCTGCGAAAAAACCTTCATAGGTGCGGATTCCACTTACTCCTCAAAATCCGCATCTGCGACCAACAACTCATACCAACGGGCCCGCAAATGCGATAAATCCTCCGCTTTTGCGACTCCTCTCCTGGCCCTCCATTTCCCATCTGCAGCTACCCCACCACACTTATGATCTTGCACATGCGGTCTCTATTCCGCATGTGCGGTTAACATAGAACCATGAGCATTAATTGCATTTTTCAAGTTCCAAGCTCTCCGTTAACCATCTGAAGTCATCCTGAGGCCATCGGAATCTCAACCAATAATACCAACAAGTCACATATCAACATACAAACTTAGTTGAATCTTCGGAACACTCAAAACAACATCATAATACTAAATCACCTTCGGATTCAAGCTTAAGAACTTCTAAACTTTTAAATTCCGCAAATTACGCCGAAACCTACCAAATCACTTCCGAATGACCTGAAATTTTGTACACACATCACAAATAGCACTATGAACCTACTCCAACTTCTGAAATTCCATTCTGACCTCGATATCAAATTTTCCGTTGCCGACCAAAAATCACCAAATTTTTAATTTCGCCAATTCAAGCCTAAATATACCACAGACCTCCAAATTACATTCCGGACGAGCTCCCAAGTCCAAAATCACCTAAAGGAGCTAATCGAATCATAATAATTAAATTCGATATTGTTTACTCATAAGTCAATATCCTATTGACTTTTCCAACTTTAGCTTCTAAATAGGAGACTAAGTGTCTCATTCCACCCCGAAACCACTCCGGACCTGAACCAACCAACACGATACGATGAAATATAGCTGAGGAATGCAAAAGGAAACAAAAATGGGAGAAACAGGACTATAACTAACGAAACGACCGGCTGGGTCGTTACAGTCAACTAGATTTTTCTGTCATGTGGCTAAAAGAATAACTATCGTGTGTTACTACGAAAATTCTCCCATAAGAATATTTTAATAATATATTTGTAATTTTTTTAAATTTTATTAAACATATATCTTCTTATAAAAAATTAACAAAATAATATTAAAATAATATTCATGTAATAAATATCTGACAAAACAAATCCAATCAAAATTAATATAGTAGTTGGTTTGGTTTAGTTTTGATAAAAATTGAATCAATCCGGTTCATGTACACCTTTATCAATAATTTTGGCTCAGATACGATATATTTATGTTAATATTAAAAAAGATTTTAAATATAATAAATCAAATGAATTATGATAGCATGTACTTAAAAATGATCTGCTTGTTGAGCAACTAGGAATGTTACTTAAGTTTGTAAATGACTCTAACAAGAATTAAGGTTTTGTCTTTACTATACCCAACCTTAACTCTCGGTTCCTGGAAGCTACTTGCACGTGTAAAACCAATTAAATTATACTAGTAATTACGAATACTACGGTCTTTTGCCGGGATTAGTGCATATGGTACACGTTACACGAATCCTAATCAAATTCGAACGCATGTGATATTACACCCTTCACATTTTGCCATCATATTCTAAAAAGGTATTATTTCAAATGGCAAAATATATAAGTTTTCACCTATCTTTTGGCTCAAATCCCTTTTACACTCGTTTTATGGACGATAATAATATTTAAAGTGTAATCTTTTTAAAGTGTATCTAATACACACTTTTTTTGATCAAGTAAATTTCACGTAAAAAGAGTGCGTGAAGAGGTGAAAAATGAGAATCTACATAATTATTTGAACGTCGTAGATTTAAATTAATTGATCCAACAGTTTAAATAATTTTTATTTTTTTATACTTTTCTACTTTTATTATTTCACACAAAAAACAAAAATACTAAGACAAAAAAACATATACACTAATATCTTCGTCCCCAACCCCTCTTCCGACAAATTGACCAAGTGGACAACTTGAGCAAAATTTTGATTTCTATTCGCCGTGGTCTTTTACATCTCTACGTGCGCTTTTCTCTAATGCCATGGATTTTACAGTAAAACCTTGTTCTTTTAAGTCTTTTGCTTGTCAGGAAAGGAGTTTTGCTTACTCCGGCCGGAGAAAAGTTTGGATATTTGGCCAGAATATTTTTTATGAGTATTTTCTTGTGGGTTTTATCTTCCATGGTGGTTGAGGTTAGAGGAGAAATAATTGCACATTTCTACCAAATCAGAAGAATCAATAACCAAAGAATTCCAACTAGTAGCTTCTTTTAGGCTAAGCACCACTGACATTAGTAGACCAACTCCCTCATAGTAGCATGATATTTAAGGGCTGTAGTTGAAGAAGAAATAACGGTAGAGATGATGAGGGGTTTTGGAGGGTGGGGGTGGGGGAAGATAAGAGATGGATGGGTCGGGTGGGACAGTAAATATGGGTTAAGTTAAAAATAAATGGCCGAGTTTAATAATTTCAAACGGGCTAAAATCAAATACTTGCATTATACAGATATATTTTTTACTTATTCTAGTCAAAAATGGTGTGTACTAGATACACTTTAAAAAGGTTGTATGTGTAATGTTATTACCGTTCACAAAAAATATGTAAGGGGTATTTGGGGCAAAGAATAGGCAGCAACTTATGTATTTTGCCTTTTCAAACCAAATGTTTATGAACTAAGCTCTTTCTTTCTTAGAAAAGCTTTATGATAAAGAGAAAAAATAGCCCTCTTTCTTTTACTAGTTCATTTTCTCAGTATATTGACTTGAGTTCTGTAATTAGCTCCCATTCACTCCAACAAGTATGTTTGCTGCTTTGCTCTATTTTGCTATTCTGGCAATTCACTTTCACGAATTTTGGTTATTTCTTTTTTGTTTATTACAACTGTTTCTAGTATATACGAGTAATTGATATAACGTTGGGGTTAATATATATGACAATAATGACCATGTATATAATTATTATAATTAACAGATACTAAACGATAATATTTGCTTTGTTTTTACTATTTCTTGAGTCGTGTCTATCGGAAATAATCTCTCTACATTTATAAGGTTGAGGTAAGATCTGCGTATACACTACTTTTTCAGATCCCACGTATAAGATTACACTGTGTTTGTTGTTGTTGTTAAACGATAATAGCTTATAGTGGTTGAATTTTAAGAAAATGTCCCTTCTTCCAAGAAGTGTGTTTCTTCAATCGAAATAATCAAGAAGATTTAATCAGTAATTTGAAATTTCTTAAAAATCACCTAAAGAATCATAGGCTTCAATTGCAATTTACTATAGTATATATGATTACGTGATTTACATTCTCTAGTCTCTACACTTTGTGTAATACTTAGAGATCTAGCTTTATTGTTACAGAATGCAATGCCCGAAAATCCCAGTATTATGTTGGTCAAGCAATCTCCAATAACCTTTCTCACTACCTTATAGTAATTCTTTTACTGTCTTAGCTTTAAAGTATTGAACCATTGTACATCAATATTTTAAAGGCGAGAGCGTGAGGTGGAGCGTTTTACTTAATACAGGGTCAGGCGAAAGCTTCCAGATATTAGGTGTAAGCCTCACATATCTTTAATTTCTTAAATTTATGAATTAATATAACATTATAACATAATAAAATATAAATGATACATTAAAAGTTCAAGAAAACAAAAAATAATTAAAATATTTAGCATGTTTTACAAGTACAATAATACAATATTGCTAAACTTACTATAATATAAATTAAATCCAAGCTCTTAACTTTCAAACAATTAAAAATTATAATTTTTAAAAATATATTATCAAACTGCATATTTTAACTTTTTAAAAGTAAATACACAATAAATTTTATCAATAATGTAATTTAAAATATTACTCTTTCATGAGTAAATATAAAGTTATTTTTAAATAGTAAAATAAGAAATGTATGATAATTTTTAGAGACACAGAACTAATACATGAAATATTATAGAGTAAAGATATACATTTTGGTTATCTTATTTTAGAAGAAATTTTTAAATGATATTCATCCTCACGATATTTTTAATTAGTAAATATGCAATAATATGGTTCGTTATTTGAGTTATTTATAATTTTCATATTTCTATAGATAAAATAAATTTTAATCATTTATTTGTTAAAGAATTTTGAGAGTTAACAGTGCAAATTAGTGAATTCAGCACATAATCATTTGCAAATGTTAGGCGAATTCCGAGCGTTGAGCGTTAGGCGTGTTTAGGACGCATCGTCGGGCGCTCACATAACTAAACCTCACACATAGAATCTCAAGGTGTTTTGATAGTACCCCACTCCAGAATGAGACGAATCTCATAAAAGCCTTTTAAAACATTGTTACATATCAAAAGCTCAAATTCAGATATCCTGTAAAATTAAATATAAATAACTTGTGACTTTTGTACCTTAAAAAAAGAAAAAAGAAACCACTGCTTTACCAAAGGAGAAAATAGGTGATTTAAGAGACACTCTTTTCTAACTTTTTCGGTGTCAAAGCAATCACACAATAATAAGTTACGTAATTACGAAATTGCTCAGACAAGAATTAAGGTTTGTGTTCAGTAGACCCCCAACATCAGCACCTTGTTCTCGAATGCTACTTGCAACTGTAATTAATCAATTCCAAAAATGTGACTTAAAGAGAAAAATTATTCAGTAAGCAAGAACGAGTGTACTAAACTTCTCATGCTCATGCATGTGATAACCCTTCTATATAAACCTTAGAACCCTTTTAACAATTTCCCATCAAAATAAACACAGCAAAAACCATTCTCTCTCTTTATATACTAAAAGCTTAAGCATTTCCTATTGTTATATTTCTCACAAAATGGCAAAACTTGTCCTTTCCCTGATTTTACTTGTCATCATCTCTACCTTTGTTGTTGAGGGTGCTAATGTGCCTACATTTATAGAGTTACAGTGCAGGCGTACTCGTTATCCAGATCTATGTGAGAGATCTCTAGCAAACCATGTAAATCCAACATCAGAAGATCCACAAGAAATAGCTCAAGTTGCTTTGAAAGTAAGCATAGTTAAGGCAGTATACACAAAAATCTACTTGAGACAAGTGTCCAAAGAACTCAAACAAAACAAGGCCAAGGAATATGAAGCAGTGGAAGATTGTTTAGATCAAATGTCTGACGGTGTTTCTCAGCTCACAAATTCATTTAAAGAGCTTCAACGTATGATGAGTAGTACAGATGCAGAAGGAGATTTTGAATGGTGTCAAAACAATGTCCAGACTTGGCTTAGTACAGTCTTGACTGATACATATATTTGCATGGGTGGGTTTTCTGGTTATAGTATGGGTGGTAAGGTGATGGCTACAATTAAAGCTAGGGTTCTTAATGTTGCTCAAGTTACTAGCAATACTTTAGCTTTGTTTAATGGATTTGCAGCTTGGCATAAGGCTAATTCTAATGGTGGTAGCTATGGGAAAAATGAGCCTTAAAAGGTTTCCACATATTAATCTTCGTACATGAGAGTACTGTTATAGCTAGTTGTGATGTGAACTTTAATTTATGTCTTGGTGTTGTATACATAGCATATATTTGTAAACATAAGTAAGATCATGAATTGTGCAAATGATATTTTGTATATGTATCATGTAAAAGAAAGCAAATAATTTTGATTGGTTAAGTGACAATCTTTTGTTAGAGGTCTTTAGCTTTGTTCAATTGTTCTACGAGATAGAGACATACTCTTGACACATGGACCATGTGACACGGTACATATGGCGACCGATGCATAAAATTATATAGTTTGTGTATATACTTAACCTATATACTTTTTGACTAGCGAATACGATTGATTATCTACTGACGGCAAACTCCAAATTTTTTCCGTAATATAATTCTAAGGGGAGAAATTTAAAAACTGTCAGATTTACAAGTGGTTATTCAAAAATAGCCACAATTTCAAAATTCGTCAAAATTTAGCCACTTTTCATTTAAAGGTAAATCTGAACGAAAAAAACTGTTCAAAATTTGGAAAATACTCTAGCAAAATACTGAAATTTCAGTACAATATATTGGAACTCCAGTATAATATATACTGGAGTTTGGAGTTCCACTATACTTTGCTGGAACTCCAGTATAATATATATACCGGAGTTCCAGCAAAGTATACTAGAACTCCAGTATATTAAAGTATATTGATCCAGAAGTTCATACATAGGTGCACTGAACTCTAGTATATTATGTTGGGCCGGTCTCTGTTGCATAATGGTTATTTTCCAATGACTTGACAAACGCTAGCTATTTTTGAATGACTGGATCAAAAACTGGCTAGCCCGTGCTATTTTAACAATTCTAAGCTGTTTGGGGCATTTGCATCTATACCAACTTTTTATGTCACGTTTTAACTTATACCCTCTTTGCAAAAAAATTGTAAGCGTACCCGCTTTTTCATATAACTTCAGCTCTAAAGCAAGTTTTTATTTTGTAAATGGGAAACTTCAGCTCTAGAGCTGATGTTTTTGTTCTATATTTGATCTGGAATTGAAGTTTTTGTACTATATTTGATTAACTTTCAGCATGTTGCAGGCCTCTGCAGCTTATTAGTCTCTGCAACCTTGCTCTCAACCTTGAATTAACTTCAGCATGTATAGGGTATATTTCTTGCTACAGAAAGCTACTTTAGTATACTCATTATTTTAGTTTCAAAGCTTCAAGAATCCACTAATACCCAAAAAAAAAATATAATAGTGGGTTTGATAAGTTATGAGTAAGCTTGTTGGTTCTCTCTGCAACAAGATGGAGGTCGTTTTGCAAATGTATATTGTATTAGTAGATATTCGGCCATTTTGTGCCCAGGGGGTCAATCCCATCACGGCCAATTTGTAGTAAATGATAAACGTTGCTGACTCTTGACTTATGACAGTTGTCATTAAAACAAATAAGTTGACGTCTCCACAAACAAAAGGAGGGGCCCATTCATGATGTGACGACCCAAAGGGTCATCACTTATTTAATTAATCATTTCGAGCTTCTGAGGCCTTGAAAACCTCATTCTATGTTGCCTCGATTTACGTGCACGATCCGAGCATGTAGCCGGAAAGATTTTGTGATAGAAAATATAAATTCTATGAGAAATTTGGATAAAAATGATATTAATATTGATATGGTTGACTTCGGTCAACATTTTTGGTAAACGGATCCGGACCGAGATTTGATGGTCCCGAGAGGTCCGTAGGAAAATATGGGACTTGGACATGCGTCCGGAGTCGAATTCGAGGCCTAGAGCCCAAGTTATGAATTTTTATGTGAAATTGTTTTTGATGTAATTATTAAAGGAAATAAATTAATTGACCTTGGTATCGGGCTCGTATTTTGGTTCCGACGCCCGGTACAAGTCTTAAATATTATATATGTGATTTCCGTAAAGTTTGGTGACATTTGGATGTCGTTTGAGATGTTTTGGACCTTGAGTCCCAAGTTTGAAAGTTTTGAAAACTAAAGGTATGAAAATCATGCATTTGAGGCTTGATTTGATGAAAACGACGTGATATTGGCGATGTGATCGCACGAACAAGTTCATAATGTGTTTTTGAGGTTATGTGCATATTTGGTTTGGAGCCCGAGGGCTCGGGTGAACTTTGGATAGGACACGAGATCAATTTTTCATGTTAGAAGTTGCTGTCTGCAACTAGTCTGCAGAGTTCGCAAATGCGAACAATAGTTCGCAAATGCGAACTCCCCACTATTCTGGCAGAGTTCGCAAATGCGAACAATAGTTCGCAAATGCGAACTCCCCCCTATTGTGCTGTGTTCGCAAATGCGAACAATAGTTCGCAAATGCGAACTTGACCCTACTGTGCCTGTGTTCGCAAATGCGAACTATAGTTCGCAAATGCGAACTGGCCACTATTCTGCCTGGGTTCGCAAATGCGAACAATAGTTCGCAAATGCGAACCTCCCATATTTAGCCTGTGTTCGCAATTGCGAACAATAGTTCGCAAATGCGAACTTCCCAGTTTTGCCTTGGCTTCGCAAATGCGAAGAAAAGTTCGCAAATGCGAACTTCCCAACCTTAGCTTATTTTTTTAAAACTCCAGAAATTGGTCGGGGTTCGCAATTGCGAACCCATGTTCGCAAATGCGAACACTTGAAAAACACGAATTTCAGTCATTTCTTCACATTTTACAAAACCAAAACACCCATTTGCGATTCTTCGAGGATTTCTTCTTCATCAAAACGATTGTAAGTCACTTTTTACTTAATTCTTTCAATTCCTAACATCATTAAACATGTTTTTCATAAGAAATCAAAGATTTTCATGGTAAAATTCTTGTTTTTGTTAGAAAATAGGGTTTTTCATAAATTGGGGAATTGGACCTCGAATTGAGGTCCGATTTTGAAACAAATCATATATATGAACTCGTGGGGGAATGGGTAACCGGATTTTGGTCCTAACCCCGAATTCCGACCATGTGGGCCCGGGGTTGAAATTTACTATTCATGGCAGAATGTTGTAAAAGTGGTATTTGGTATTAAGAATTAGTTTGTTGAGTAGAATTGATGATATTAAATCAATTGTGTATAGATACGGTTGGATTGGAGCCAAATTGAAAGAAAAGACATTTCCACGGAGTGAATTGTTCATAAGCATTCGAGGTAAGTGTTTGTTCTATCCTAGCTTGAGGGAATAGGATTATGTGTTATGTGTTATGTGATCGAGTGCGGTGTATGGGGTGTGGTGACGAGCATCCATACACTGGCGTCTAGTATGACCGTGAGTCGTTGGAAAATGATATTTTGAGATATATTACAGGTGAATTGTTATTGTTCTCCCTTGTTGGGACTTGTTGTGAAGATAATTATTGATTGCTCTTGATGGGACGATTTATGAATTGTTGTTTCTTTCTCTGCCCTTAACTGTGACTGTTATTTGGGTGAGGAAGAGTGATAATGCACGAAGGGTGATGTCGTGCCATGTTTATTTATTTATGCACGAAGGTTAATGTCGTGTCATGTTTATTTACTGATTATGCACGAAGGGTGATGCCGTGTCATGTTTATTGATTATGCACGAAGGATCATGCCGTGCCTGTTATTGAACCATGTACGAAGGATCATGCCGTACTATGGATGTGAGGATGAGAGTAAAAGCACGAAGGGTGATGCGCCGTGTACTTTATTTGTTTGTTTGGTGAGGATGAGAGTAAAAGCACGAAGGGTGATGCCGTGTACTTTATTTGTTTATTTGGTAAGGATGAGAGTAAAAGCACGAAGGGTGATGCCGTGCAATTGCTTGCTATTTCTTGAAGTGATATTATTCGTGTTTACATTATACTTTGTTTTCTTTGTGAAATTATTAATCTGTGGTTAATTGTTGAATTCTTTAAGATATTCCTTATTGTGTTATTACTTGATTATTTCTTGTTATTTTGTGGTACACATATATATATTGAATTGCACGAGGTTTATGGGGGTGTACGGTCCTAGGCTTGTCACTACTTGTCGGGATAGGCCGGGCACTTACCGAGCACATGGGGTCGGTTGTCGTGATGCTACACTTACGTGCGTTTTTGCACGAGTCCGGAGTTACGATCGGGAGCGAGCGAGCGGCGGTAAATAGATTGCGTGGGAGTTGATCATATTTGAGACCGAGGTAGGTTGCAGACGTCCGCAGGCCCGGCGTCTCTTTCTTTATTTATGTTATTAGCTGTAGTCTCTTTGTTCCGAGACAAACAGAATTATGTTATATTTCTTTCGGACTTTTATGTGTAGTATTCCATAGTAGTTCGTGAGTTGGTGACTCCACGTCTTGGGTAGAGGATTTCGGTATGATTTTCACCTTGTGATTTGTTATTTCCATTTCGATAAAGTATTCCGCATTTATTTAATTAAAATTGTGTTAAAAACGGGATAGTATGAATACAGTGGCTTGCCTAGCTACACGAGTAGGCGCCATCACGATCCCGATGTTGGGGGAAAATCCGGGTCGTGACAAGTTGGTATCAAAGCTCTAGGTTACATAGGTCTCACCACTTCACGAACAAGCTTAGTAGAGTTTGAGAGGTAGGTACGGAGACGTCTGTACTTGTCCTCCCAGAGTCTATTGAGTTAGGAAAGAGTCTCTCATTTGTTCTTTCTTGTCGTGCGACTTGTTCCTCAATTGCTGATTGAATTTCTATTCTGTCCTTTCGCAGATGGTAAGGACACGCGCTTCTTCGTCCGCTGACCAGCAGCCCGAGCCCCAGGCAGCTCCTGTGAGGGGCAGGGGCCAAGGCCGTATTAGAGGCCGTGGTAGGGGTAGAGCTCAGCCCCAGGCAGCTACTCCAGAGGTGGAGCCTCATATTGAGATTGACGAGGAGGTTCCGGTTCCAGCAGCTCCAGTGGGCCCAGCTCAGGTCCCAGGAGAGGCTTTATTTACCCCGGATCTTCGGGAGGCTTTGGTCAGGATAGCGAGATTTATGGATAGCGTTGCCAGAGCAGGCTTATTATCAGTTGCACCAGCCGCTTCTCAGGCTGGAGGAGGGGCCCAGACTCCTATTGCTCGTACTCCGGAGCCGGTAGCTCCTCAGCCTCAGGCACCAGTAGTTCAGCCAGCTGTGGCCACCCAGTCAGGTACCACGGCTCATGCCGGAGATGGAGCAGCCATGACTTCTGATTCTTTATGGAGACTTGATCGGTTCTCCAAACTGTTTACCACTACTTTCTGCGGTGCCACATCAGAGGATCCTTAGGATTTCTTATTCAGTTTCCATGAGATTCTCAAGACTATGGGGATCGTGGAGTCCAATGGAGTTGACTTATGTACATTCAAGCTTTCAGGATCCGCCAAGACTTGGTGGAGGGATTATTGTTTGACTCGACCAGCAGGGTCCCCGGCTTTATCATGGGATCAGTTTGCAGAGCTATTTCTGGAGAAGTTTCTCCATACTACTCAGCGGGATGCACTTCGGAGGCAGTTTGAGCGCCTCCAGCAGGGCACTATGACGGTCACTCAGTATGAGACGAGATTTGTTGATTTGGCTCGTCATGTAGTGGTGATACTTCCCACAGAGCGGGAGAGGGTCCGCAGGTTCATAGATGGGCTTAATCAGCCAATTAGACTTCAGATGGCGATGGGAGTGGGGAGTGATATTTCATTTCAGGAGGCAGCTAATGCAGCACGTAGAGTTAAGATGGCTCTTGCTCGGGGAGGTGGTTATTCTTCAGACAAGAGGCCTCGTCATTCAGGCAGGTTTAGTGGTTATTCTTCTGGTGGCAGAGAATCCTTTGATAGAGGCCAGTCTTCTAGGCCTTTTCATTCCGCCCTTCAGGCTTCACAGGGTGGATCAGGTGATCGTGGTTTTCGTGGGCATTATTCAGACCAGCCTCCTATTAATGCTCAGCCTCTTCAGAGTGTTCGTGGAGGCCATTCGGGTCGTCGGGGCCAGCAGCCCTATCGGTCCAAGAGTTGCTTACGGTTGTGGTGACCCGGGTCATTTTATCGGGAATTGCCCTATAGCGGCGGGCAACTCTCAGGGAGCGAGGTCCTCGTCCTATGATTCGGGCCCCGGCTGACCCTCAGGCCTGCCCAGCCGGCCGGAGGCGGGGGTAGAGATTATAGAGGTGGAGGTCGAGACCGTAGAGGTGGAGACGGTCCGGCGAGAGGTAGAGGTCGGCCGGTTGATGGTCGTCCTAGAGACGCGGCTCGGAGGGGAGGTGCGGATCCCCGATTCTATGCTTTACCGGCCCGGGCCGGAGGCAGAGGCATCGGATGCTGTGATTACGAGTACTATTCTTGTGTGTGGCAGAGGTGCTTCAGTATTATTTGACACTGGATCTACCTATTCCTATGTGTCTTCCTACTTCGCACCGTATTTGGTCGTGCCCGCCTATGCTCTGGATATTCCAGTTTATGTGGCTACACCAGTGGGTGACTCCATTGTAGTCGATCGGGTGCGTCGTTCGTGCGTAGTTATATTTGGGGGTCTTGAGAACCGTGTTGATCTGTTGCTTTTGGATATGGTAGATTTTGATGTCATATTGGGGATGGACTGGTTGTCCCCATACCATGCTATTCTTGATTGTCATGCTAAGGCTGTCACCTTAGCCTTGCCAGAATCACCCCGATTAGAGTGGAAGGGTACCTCAAGCCACTCCGTTCGCACTGTTATTTCCTATGTTAAGGCTCGACGCATGGTCGAGAAGGGGTGTCTAGCTTATTTGGCTTATGTTCGTGATTCCAGCGCGAAAGTTCCTTCTATTGATTCGGTTCCTATTGTACGGGAGTTTCCCGAGGTTTTCCCTTCAGACCTTCTGGGCATGCCACCCGACAGGGATATTGATTTCTGTATTGATCTGGCACCGGGCACTCAGCCCATCTCTATTCCACCCTATCGTATGGCCCCGCCGGAACTAAAAGAGTTGAAAGATCAGTTGCAGGACCTTCTTAAGAAGGGCTTTATCAGGCCCAGTGTTTCCCCCTGGGGAGCCACTGTGTTATTTGTAAAGAAGAAGGATGGCTCGATGCGGATGTGTATGGATTACCGGCAGTTAAACAAGGTGACTATCAAAAATAAATATCTACTGCCGAGGATTGATGATTTGTTTGACCAACTCCAGGGAGCGAGGGTATTCTCTAAGATAGACTTGAGGTCAGGCTACCATCAGCTGAAGATCAGGGCGGCTGACATTCCTAAGACAGCCTTTCGCTCTAGATATGGGCATTATGAGTTCTTGGTCGTGTCCTTCGGGTTGACCAATGCCCCAGCAGCATTCATGGAGTTGATGAATCGGGTATTCGGGCCTTACTTAGATCTGTTCGTGATAGTATTCATAGATGACATCCTGGTATACTCCCGCAGCCAGGAAGAGCACGAGCAGCACCTCAGAGTGGTTCTTCAGACTCTGAAAGATAACCGACTATATGCCAAATTTTCTAAATGTGAGTTCTGGCTGAGTTCGGTAGCATTTCTGGGTCACATTGTATCAGTGGAAGGTATTCAGGTAGACCCAAAGAAGATTGAGGCAGTCCAGAATTGGCCTCGACCAGCTTCAGTGACTGAGATCCGGAGTTTCTTGGGATTAGCAGGTTACTACCGTCGTTTTGTAGAGGGTTTTCTTCTATTGCAGCCCCGATGACCAGGTTGACCCAGAAGGGTGTCCAGTTTCAGTGGTCAGAGGAGTGTGAGGCGAGCTTTCAGAAGCTCAAGACAGCCTTGACCACCGCACCAGTGTTGATACTACCTACAGGTACAGGGCCTTATACAGTTTATTGTGACGCATCTCGTACAGGGCTTGGAGCGGTATTGATGCAGGATGGTAAGGTTATCGCTTATGCTTCGAGGCAGTTAAAGATACATGAGAAGAATTATCCGGTTCATGATCTTGAGTTAGCAGCAGTGGTTCATGCCTTAAAGATCTGGAGGCATTATCTATATGGTGTGACATGTGAGGTGTACACTGATCACAAAAGCCTACAGTACTTGTTCAAACAGAAGGAGTTGAATCTACGACGGCGGAGATGGTTAGAGTTGCTAAAAGACTATGATGTTACTATATTATATCACCCAGGTAAGGCCAATGTGGTGGCCGATGCATTGAGTAGAAAGTATGCCAGCATGGGTAGTCTTGCATACATTCCGGTCAGTCAGAGACCATTAGCTCTAGATGTCCAGGCCTTAGCCAACCGGTTCGTGAGATTAGACATTTCTGAGCCTAGCAGAGTGTTAGCTTGCACGGTCGCTCGTTCTTCGTTATTAGAGCGTATCCGTGAGAGGCAATTCGATGATCCTCATTTGCGTGAGTTGAGAGATACAGTACAGCGGGGAGGTGCCACACAGGTAAATCTAGATGATGATGGGGTATTGAAATTGCAGGGTCGAGTTTGTGTGCCCGATGTCGAAGGGATTCGAGAGTTGATCTTAGCGGAGGCCCACAGTTCGTGGTATTCTATTCACCCAGGCGCCGCGAAGATGTACCAGGACTTACGGCAACACTATTGGTGGCGCGGAATGAAGAAAGATATCGTTGCGTATGTCGCTCGGTGTCTAAATTGTCAGCAGGTGAAATATGAGCACCAGAGACCTGGTGGTGTATTCCAGAGGATTGAAATTCCCGAGTGGAAATGGGAGCGGATCACTATGGACTTCGTTACTGGACTTCCTTTGACTCGGAGGAAATTTGATGCTATTTGGGTCATTGTTGATAGGTTGACCAAATCAGCACACTTTATTCCAGTATCTGTCTCCTACTCGTCGGAGAGGTTAGCGAAGGTTTACATTAGGGAGATTGTTCGTCTCCATGGGGTGCCGGTATCTATTATCTAAGATCGAGGTACGCGGTTTACCTCGCGGTTACGGAGAGCGGTCCGGCGGGGAGTTAGGCACCCGAGGTTCGGTTGAGTACGGCATTTCATCCTCGGACGGATGGCCGGTCGAGAGGACTATTCGGATTCTCGAGGACATGCTTCGAGCTGTGTTATTGATTTCGGAGGCTCGTGGGACCGGTTTCTGCCATTAGTAGAGTTCGCCTACAATAACAGTTACCAATCTAGCATCCGGATGGCTCCGTATGAGGCGTTGTATGGTAGGCGATGTCGATCGCCGGTTGGATGGTTTGAACCGGGAGAGGCTCGGTTGTTGGGTACGGACTTAGTTCGGGAGGCCTTAGATAAGGTCAAGACTATTCGGGAGAGATTGCGTTCGGCTCGGTCTAGGCAAAAGACTTATGCGGATCGCAAGGTGCGAGATGTAGATTTCATGGTTGGTGAACGAGTATTGCTTCGGGTGTCGCCTATGAAGGGCGTGATGAGGTTCGGAAAGAAGGGCAAGCTCAGCCCTAGGTATATTGGTCCATTTGAGATTTTAGACAGAGTGGGAGGGGTGGCTTACAGATTAGCTTTGCCGCCTAGCTTATCAGCCGTGCATCCAGTTTTTCACGTATCTATGCTTCGGAGATACCACGGCGATCCCACACATGTGTTAGACTACAGTACTGTCCAATTGGACAATGATCTATCTTACGAGGAGGAGCCGGTGGCCATTCTAGACCGGCATGTTCGACAGTTGAGGTCGAAGAGTTATCCTTCTGTGCGTGTTCAGTGGAGAGGTCAGCCTCCTGAGGCATCGACCTGGGAGTCCGAGTTCGATATGCGGAGCCGCTACCCACACTTGTTTCCTGACTCAGGTACTTCTTTCTTTTGTCCGTTCGAGGACAAACGGTTGTTTTAGAGGTGGAGATTGTGACGACCCAAAGGGTCATCACTTATTTAATTAATCATTTCGAGCTTCGAAGGCCTTGAAAACCTCATTCTATGTTGCCTCGATTTACGTGCACGATCCGAGCATGTAGCCGGAAAGATTTTGTGATAGAAAATATGAATTCTATGAGAAATTTGGATAAAAATGATATTAATATTGATATGGTTGACTTCGGTCAACATTTTTGGTAAACGGATCCGGACCGAGATTTGATGGTCCCGAGAGGTCCGTAGGAAAATATGGGACTTGGACATGCGTCCGGAGTCGAATTCTGAGGCCTAGAGCCCAAGTTATGAATTTTTATGTGAAATTGTTTTTGATGCAATTATTAAAGGAAATAAATTAATTGACCTTGGTATCGGGCTCATATTTTGGTTCCGACGCCCGGTACAAGTCTTAAATATTATATATGTGATTTTTGTAAAGTTTGGTGACATTTGGATGTCGTTTGAGATGTTTTGGACCATGAGTCCCAAGTTTGAAAGTTTTGAAAACTAAAGGTATGAAAATCATGCATTTGAGGCTTGATTTAATGAAAACGAGGTGATATTGGCGATGTGATCGCACGAACAAGTTCATAATGTATTTTTGAGGTTATGTGCATATTTGATTTGGAGCCCCGAGGGCTCGGGTGAACTTTGGATAGGACACGAGATCAATTTTTCATGTTAGAAGTTGATGTCTGCAACTGGTCTGCAGAGTTCGCAAATGCGAACAATAGTTCGCAAATGCGAACTCCCACTATTCTGCAGAGTTCGCAAATGCGAACAATAGTTCGCAAATGCGAACTCCCCCTATTGTGTCTGTGTTCGCAAATGCGAACAACAGTTCGCAAATGCGAACTTGACCCTTCTGTGCCTGTGTTCGCAAATGCGAACTATAGTTCGCAAATGCGAACTCGCCTCTATTCTGACTGGGTTCGCAAATGCGAACAATAGTTCGCAAATGCGAACCTCCCCATATTTAGCCTGTGTTCGCAATTGCGAACAATAGTTCGCAAATGCGAACTTCCCAGTTTTGCCTTGGCCTTCGCAAATGCGAAGAAAAGTTCGCAAATGCGAACTTCCCAGCCTTAGCTTATTTTTTTAACTCCAGAAATTGGTCGGGGTTCGCAATTGCGAACCCATGTTCGCAAATGCGAACACAGAGACCTGAAAAACACGAATTTCAGTCATTTCTTCACATTTTACAAAACCAAAACACCCATTTGCGATTCTTCAAGGATTTCTTCTTCATCAAAACGATTGTAAGTCACTTTTTACTTAATTCTTTCAATTCCTAACATCATTAAACATGTTTTTCATAAGAAATCAAAGATTTTCATGGTAAAATTCTTGTTTTTGTTAGAAAATAGGGTTTTTCATAAATTGGGGAATTGGACCTCGAATTGAGGTCCGATTTTGAAACAAATCATATATATGAACTCGTGGGGGAATGGGTAACCGGATTTTGGTCCTAACCCCGAATTCCGACCATGTGGGCCCGGGGTCGAAATTTACTATTCATGGCAGAATGTTGTAAAAGTGGTATTTGGTATTAAGAATTAGTTTGTTGAGTAGAATTGATGATATTAAATCAATTGTGTATAGATACGGTTGGATTAGAGCCAAATTGAAAGAAAAGACATTTCCACGGAGTGAATTGTTCATAAGCATTCGAGGTAAGTGTTTGTTCTATCCTAGCTTGAGGGAATAGGATTATGTGTTATGTGTTATGTGATCGAGTGCGGTGTATGGGGTGTGGTGACGAGCATCCATACACTGGCGTCTAGTATGACCGTGAGTCGTTGGAAAATGATATTTTGAGATATATTACAGGTGAATTGTTATTGTTCTCCCTTGTTGGGACTTGTTGTGAAGATAATTATTGATTGCTCTTGATGGGACGATTTATGAATTGTTGTTTCTTTCTCTGCCCTTAAACTGTGATTGTTATTTGGGTGAGGAAGAGTGATAATGCACGAAGGGTGATGTCGTGCCATGTTTATTTATTTATGCACGAAGGTTAATGCCGTGCCATGTTTATTTATTGATTATGCACGAAGGATCATGCCGTGCCCTGTTATTGATTATGCACGAAGGATCATGCCGTGCCCCGTTATTGAACCATGTACGAAGGATCATGCCGTACTATGGATGTGAGGATGAGAGTAAAAGCACGAAGGGTGATGCCGTGTACTTTATTTGTTTGTTTGGTGAGGATGAGAGTAAAAGCACGAAGGGTGATGCAGTGTACTTTATTTGTTTATTTGGTGAGGATGAGAGTAAAAGCACGAAGGGTGATGCCGTGCAATTGCTTGCTATTTCTTGAAGTGATATTATTCGTGTTTACATTATACTTTGTTTTCTTTGTGAAATTATTAGCTGTGGTTAATTGTTGAATTCTTTAAGATATTCCTTATTGTGTTATTACTTGATTATTTCTTGTTATTTTGTGGTACACATATATATATTGAATTGCACGGGTTTATGTGAGTGTCCGGTCCTAGGCTTGTCACTACTTGCACGGGATAGGCCGGGCACTTACCGGCACGTGGGGTCGGTTGTGCTTATGCTACACTTACGTGCGTTTTTGCACAGAGGTCCGGGTTACGATCGGGAGCAGCAGCAGCGATAAATAGATTGCGTGGGAGTTGATCATATTTGAGGCCGAGGTAGGTTGCAGACGTCCGCAGGCCGGCGTCTCTTTCTTTATTTATGTTATTAGTTGTAGTCTCTTTGTTCCGAGACAAACGGAATTATGTTATATTTCTTTCGGACTTTTATGTGTAGTATTCCATAGTAGTTCGTGAGTTGGTGACTCCACGTCTTGGGTAGAGGATTTCGGTATGATTTTCACCTTGTGATTTGTTATTTCCATTTCGATAAAGTATTCCGCATTTATTTAATTAAAATTGTGTTAAAAACGGGATAGTATGAATACAGTGGCTTGCCTAGCTACCACGAGTAGGCGCCATCGCGATCTCGATGTTGGGGGAAAATCCGGGTCGTGACACATGACCAGTGAAAAAAGCCTGGGACTATAAATACCAAGAAAAAGAACCTCCGAAGGGGGGCTTCTTCTTCTTGACAACTTTCAATACACCAAAATAGAGAGATATGCTCCATAAGTGGGGCGACAAACAAGATAAATGTAAGATCCTGAACCTCTTCAAGGAAAGGCGGGTCAAGCTACCATGATGAATAAAACCCCATTTATATCGTTCTATAATTGATTGCTTCTATGTCTCAAGTTTGCTTTCTAATTCAGTGATTAATTGCGATTAACTATGATTTACCCCTTGAAGTATTTCGATTGAATTGTTTGTAAATTATTCAATAATTTTTCACCAAACATATATTAACATGGAGAATTAATATAATGCTTCTGTAAGTGACTTAGTGTATTCCCCTCTTTATGTTGTCCAAAATTGGTTTTAAAAAAATATTTGGCAGTTCCTTGTGCATAATGATTATTATCCTTTTTATGGTGGAAGTCTCGCTTTTGCTGAGTGTAACTACGGATTGTTGTTTCTGCGTAGAAGAAGAAATGGTGTTGAAATTATTTAAAAAGTGGGTACAAGTTTAAAAGTTTTTTAAAAAAATGGGTATATGTTAAATGGGGACGACCAAATAGGGTGCCCCGTGCAATTTTTACAAGCTGCTTTGGACTATTAAAATTCTTTGGGCTACTTTCATTTATAGCACTATTAAAAATATAATACGAAAGATTAGCATTAATTAATTATTAACAAATATGGCAGTAAAATATTTATACATATAGCATATTTAGTTAATTCAATTCAAATCAACTAGAATAAAGTTGTTTTAAAAGACAGTCCTAGTATTTAATATCTTTCCCTATTAATTGTTTCTCTCTATACCATAACATGTTTTATGATTTCGTTAGAAACCAAGCCATTTCGTAACAGATTTTTTCCTTTCCATACATGGACCATTTTATATAATGTAATGTAGCAAATTATATATTTTTATATTCGATGAATCAAAATACATATATTTTATGAAAAAATTATAATGTATGTTTGCGGTATATATATATATATATATATATATATATATATATATATATATATATATATATATATATATATATATATATATGCATACAATTATCCCACACAATTACATATCACTTAAATGTAAATCACATGACTTCGATATCAAACATTTCTTTTCAAAAATTACATCCCAGCCCTCTAACTCAATAGTCAATATCTGGTTGACTTTTTCAAAACAAGTCTTCCTTAAAGAGACTAAGTGTCTCATTTCCTACCAACACCCATCTAATTCAACTCTAACACACCAAATGCCGATAATGAAATATGAAAAAACATAAAATTGGGAAAACGTGGCGGTAACACATGAGACGACGGGTCGGGTCGTCACAATACATATTTGTATAAATTATCCGTATATAAATAGTATATGTAACCTATTTTTTTCTTCTATATACATATTAGTGGCATGTTAATATTTTAGATTAAATTGTATGTAAGGTATATGCTAGCAATATACTTTGAATAATATTAATATAATAATATATTATATATATATCGATCGATATGTGTGTGTGTGTGAATATATATATATATATATATATATATATATATAGACATATTGATGGAATATTTATATTGTAAATTATTACAATATAATATACTTGAAATATATTAAAGATATATTTTGAGTTAAAATAAAATTATATAGAAAAAAGTTTAAAACTCAAAAAAGAAAAAAATATTGAAATTCTCATTGTGCAGGGGGAATTAGTTTTGACATATTCTGCTTTTAGAATCTTTGATATATTTGAATAAGTGTTATTTATGAAAGAGAAAAAAAATTATGGAAGAGTGAGGCAAAATAAAATATAGTAAAAAGTATATTAATGTAGAGGGATCCCTTAGTTAATGGAGTTATCAATGTGAAAGTGCTAAAAAATAAAAAATAAAAAAGATATGTTGGTTTTAAAATAAACAAATTCTACTATCATTTATGAGAATAGTTTTAAAAATGGACCAAACATGTAAAACTCTCAAATTCGGGAGAAATTTAAAAATAGCTAGATTTACAACTGGTCATTCAAAAATAACCTAGTTTTAAAAGTAATCGAAATTCAGCGACTTTCCATGTAAAGATAAATCTGAGCGAAACTGTTCATAATTCGGAAAATATGCACGCATATTATACGGGAGTTCCAGCATAAGTATGCTTGAACTCCGCTTATTATACGGGAGTTCCAGGATAACTATGCTAGAACTCCTGTATAATATGCGGGAGTTCAAGTATAATTATGTTGTAACTCCCGCATAATATACTAGAGTTCCGGCAAGTATAAATGTCCAATATAATATACTGAAGTTTGGAGCACCGGTGCTCTAGTCTCCCGTATATTATAAAGGAGTCGGCAAAGTGTACCGGTCCAGCATAATATGCTGGAGTTCGTACACAAATACACTAAACTCCCGTATTTTATACGGGATCGGTCTCTATTGTAGCTGTCACACCTCCTTTTTTTCACCGCACACACTTAACGTATAAACGTAAATGTGTCACTGTTTAATACTACACCCCGAGAAGGGATATAATAATAATCAGTGAAGGAGTTTTTCCACTTAAAGGACAGTCGGAACGGGATCAATTTATTTAATTTTTTCAGAGTCGCCACTTGGGAAAATAATGGTGTCCCAAGTCACCGGTTTAATCCCGAACCGAGGAAATTTATGACTCTGTAATACAATCTGCGAAACTAGAAACCTGGATAAGGAATTCTGTTAACCCGGGAGAAGGTGTTAGGCACTCCCGGATTCCGTGGTTTTAGCACGGTCGCTCAACTGCAATTTTTGCTTTTATCTGATTTCTTTATATATTTTAACTATGTGCTTTTAATGTTCCGCTTTTCAATTTTAGAAGAATTGCGACGTCACGAAAATGCATTTCGAGTCACACCGCAACCAGTACGCCTGTGACTTTAATGCATTTCGGTTTCGCCGAGAATAAGATTTGGGTCACATAAATGCGCACCCGTCATTAGGAAGGTATTATTATTAACTAACGCGCCTAAGGAGTTTATCGTGTTAACTTTGGGAAAGACCGTGAAATTCACTAAACGGTCTTCCCGAGTCTAAGTATTTTATAGCGATTTATTTGAGGGCCCCGCAATTATATATTTGTGCGGCGAGGCTCGTCTCATTTTTATTTAAAGGCCATACCTATGGTGTGCTACATTTTCTATGTTGTTTTTCCCTATCTATGAAAGAAAATAATAATCCAATGCTCAAAATCTGGTAAAAATGAATAAAACAGCGTTTGAATTGGGCCCAAATAGCTAGGCCAATAATCTCAATTTTTTTAAAAATAAAAAAAAATACTGACGCAAGTAGCACAATTTCAAATATCCCAAACTGTTATGTGTAATAGAAACCAAGGAATACCTTTATTGATTTAAACATTGTATGACTAATTTCAGGACAGAATCTGTTAATACTTAAATTTGAATTATCTAGTTGTTAATATCCTATGTAGATTTACAAACAGATTTCCCCTTTTTTTTCGGTTAACTATTAATTATGCTTATTCCATATTTAATCTAAGTGATAACATCTAACTTAAGCTTGAACCTGTTTTTATTGCTATGAAATTAAACCCAAAATTTAATTCAAAATGAAGTCAAACAAAATAGCTAAGAGTTACACAATCTACTGAATTCTAATTGTAATATGTTCTTTCAACCTTGTAATTGAATAATTATAACGACCCGACCGGTCGTTTTAGAAAATTACGCCCCAATCCCTAATTTAACTGCTCCCCTAAGTTCATTTCTACTATTGTGGTTTGCCGGGAGAGTCGGTTTTGAAAATTTGAGCATTTTGGGACACTTAGTCCCTAAATAAGAGCTTTGAAGCTAGAAAATGGCCCGTAGCCGGAACAGTGTTAAGACGATCTCGGAACGGAAATCCGATGGTTTCATTAGCTCCGTTAGGTGATTTCGGGGTTGGGAGCGCGTTTGGAATGTATTTTGGAGGTCCGTAGCTCAATTAGGCTTGAAATGCCGAAGGTTGAAATTTTGGCGAATCCGAACGTTAGGTGAGATTTTGATCCGGGGGTCGGAATGGAATTTCGACAATTTCTGTAGCTTCGTTATGTGATTTTGGATATGTCCGCAAATTTTCAGGTCATTCGGACGTCGTTTGGTCGGGTTTTAGATCGAATGTGCAATTCGGAAAGTTTTAAGAAATTTAGGCTTGAATTCGATGTGAATTATGGGTTTTGATGTTGTTAGACGTGTTTTGAGGATTTGAGCAAGTTCGAATAAGGTATTAAGATGTGTTGGTATGTTTGGATGAGGTCCCGGGGGCCTCGGGGTGTTTTCGGATGGTTAAACGGGAGAAAACAAAATTGTGGAAAAATTGCAGGTTGGGATCCTGCTTCTGTTGTTTCCGCTCCTGCGGAATTTTGGACGCAGGAGCGTGTCCGCAGAAGCGGACGAGGTGCGCGGGAGCGGCTGGTTACGTAGAAGCGGAAGTCATTCCGCTGAAGCGGCATCGCTGGTGCGAGCCGGTGATCGCAGAAGCGGATGGGGAGAAAATGGGCATGGTCCGCAGAAGCGGACACTCGACCGCTTGGGCGAGACCGCAGAAGCGGTAAACAGTGCGCAGAGGCGGATGTTTCCGCGAATGCGGATGTTCCTTCGCAGAAGCGGGCCCGCTTAAGCGGCCCTTTGCTCGCAGAAGCGGAAATGGCCGGCCAGGCCTGGAACCGCTGAAGCGACCCATTGGTCGCGGATACGGGTGCATAGGAGCGGAAAATATTCCGCAGAAGCGAAAATCGCTGTAAGTAAGTGTATCAGAAGTTAGAAAAATTTCGGAACATTTCACACATTTTGGGTCTCGGCTTTAGAGGCGATTTGGGCGATTTTGAAGAGAAATTCAAGGAAATCATCGGGTAATCAACTATGGACTTAAACTATGATTAGTATTGATAATATTATGCAATTATATTATGAAAATGGAGGAATTTGGGGTAATTTATGGAGGATTTAGCCCTAGGCTTGAACTTTAGAAAATCAAGGTTTTGAATGGGCAAATGGAGTCCGAATTTGGTAAAATTGATATGCTTAGACTCGTATTGAGATGAGGGTTCGAATATGTGACTTTCATGATTTTTCGATAAGTGTACCGAAAGTCGGGTTTTGACAACTTTGGGAATTTTGATGTAAATTGAGTTGTATTGATTGGGTGTAGTCCCATTGGCCTAATTTGTTGTGTTTCTATTGTATTTGATCAGATTCTACGCGTGCGGAGCTTGATTCTCGTGGCAAGGGCATTGCGGAATAGTCGTCGCGCTGTATTGAGGTAAGTGGCTTGTCTAACCTCGTGTGGGGGACTTTCACCCCTAGGATATTATTGTGATACTTTAAATGCCTTGTACGCGAGGTGACGGGCGTGTACATGCGGCTGGTTGTTGAACACATACTTTACTCAAAATGTTCAATGAGTGATATTCCTGTTTTTAGTTGTTAAATTCGACAAGTGATCGTTCAAAAATGCCATAGTTTCAAAATAGAATCTAACTGTCCAGTTGCTTAATTGACTTACTTGAGTTTTCTTGGTAATCGCTGGCGCTGTTCATCGGCGGAGTTATCATTAGGCATATTATACTTCTCTCTGTGTATTCCTTTACTTGTTGTGGTTATGGACTACGGGTTCGATTCCCGAGATCCTGAGATTATTGAAATGTGGACTACGGGTTCGATTCCCGAGATCCTGAGATTATTGAAATGTGGACTACGGGTTCGATTCCCGAGATCCCTGAGATTATTGAAATGTGGACTACGGGTTCGATTCCCGAGATCCTGAGATTATTGAAATGTGGACTACGGGTTCGATTCCCGAGATCCTGAGATTATTGAAATGTGGACTACGGGTTCGATTCCCGAGATCCTGAGATTATTGAAATGTGGACTACGGGTTCGATTCCCGAGATCCCGAGATTATTGAAATGTGGACTACGGGTTCGATTCCCGAGATCCCTGAGATTATTGAAATGTGGACTACGGGTTCGATTCCCGAGATCCTGAGATTTATTGAAATATGGACTACGGGTTCGATTCCCGAGATCCTGAGATTATTGGTAGGGACTGCGGGTTCGATTCCCGGAGATCCTGAGTTATTGAGATATTATTGAGACATGGGCTGCGGGTTCGATTCCCGGAGACCCAGAGGTACTGAGAATGGGACTGTGGGTTCAATTCCCACAGATCCTGGATTCGTTTATTTGAGTTGGTTACTTGTTATTAGCTTGATTGTAGATAGTTTCAGTAAACATCGTAATGTTGTTATTTCGGAAATTATTGTTATTATATGTTAAACTGTTTATTTTGTTATCATTATATTATTATTGTTTCTCTGTAGGGCCCTGACCTTCCTCGTCACTACTCCATCGAGGTTAGGCTTGGCACTTACTGAGTACCGCCGTGGTGTACTCATGCTACTCTTCTGCACACTTTTGTTGTGCAGATCCGGGTACATCAGAGGAGGCTCGTACTAGGTGATTCCGCAGCTTTCTGGGAGACTTCGAGGTATGATCCTGCTACGTCCGCGGATCCGGAGGCTTCCCTTCTATTCTAGTATTACTAGTTGACATTTTTCTTCATTTCGTTGTTAGATACTCTTTACACATAGAGCCACAGTTGTATTTCTCTTTTAGTCTGTGTTACCGTGGGGTTCCGGATCTTGGTAGTGTTTTATTTATTGTGTGACGGATGTATGTGCCAAGCGGCACGGATTACATATCTTTTATGTTATTTTCCGTTGTTTCTTATTTAAGTATTTATAACTTATAGATTCCGCAACGTGTTAGGCTTACCTAGTCGTGGGGATGGGTGCCATCACGACATGTTCACAATTGGTGAACTAGGGTCGTGACAAGTTGGTATCAGAGCTCTAGGTTCATAGGAGTCACGGGACACAGACCGGTTACTTAGAGTCTCGCTGATCGATACGGAGACGTCTGTATTTATCTACGAGGGGCTATGTAGCTGTTTAGGAAACTCTTCATTTCTTTTGGATTCCTTGTCGTGCGACATTTTTGGCATCAAAAATCTAAACTACTGCTTTCTATTCTCTCACAGATGGTGAGGACACGAGCTAACCGCGATGATCGGGTACCCGCGCCCCCGTTGCTGCCGTCGGAGGCCGGGGCCGAGGGTAGAGGACGAGGACGCGCCGAGGTGTAGCCACGGCACCTCGCGCGCTGCCGGCGAGGTGCCACGCGGTAGACCGAGGTTGGAGCGCGAGGCACACGTGCACACCGACTACGAGCTGCTACTACTCCGGCGCTACAGGAGACCCTGGCTCGGTTCATGAGTATGTATACCACTTTAGCCCGGGCGGGACTGCTTCTCTTGTTGCGAGCTACATCTCGGGCGGGGGGAGGGCCCGGACTCCCGCGGCCGTTACACCGGAGCGGCGTGTGCCGGTGGGACAGGTTCCGGATGTTTTGGTTATGCCTCCTGCTGCCCCAGCACAGTCCGGAGGTTGGCCAGCTGCCTCCGAGGACGAGCGGCGTAGATTGGAGAGGTTCAAGAAATATGACCCTCCAGTGTTTAGTGGTTTGGCTTCGAATGATGCATTGGGTTTTCTAGAGGAGTGTCATCGTATTCTTCGTACTATGGGGATTGTGGAGACCAGGCGGGGTTTCCTTCTTTGCTTTTCAGTTTTGTGGGGCCGCTTATGACTAGTGGCGCACGTATGAGTTGGATAGTCCGAAGGAGTCTGCTTCGTTGACCTGGACTCTATTTTTAGATCTATTTTTGAGGGAGTTTTTTCCCCAGGGACTTAGGGATTCTTGGCGCTCAGAGTTTGAGCGATTGCGACAGGGCTCCATGTCAGTATCAGAGTATGCTATCAGTTTCACCCGCCTAGCCAGGCATGCACCGGCTTTGGTAGCCACGGTTCGGGAGCGAGTGCGGAGATTTATTGAGGGCCTTGTTCCGCCTATCCGATCCGGCATGGCCAGAGAGCTTGAGACAGATATATCTTATCAGCAGGCAGTTAGCATTGCCAAGAGGATCGAGAGTATGCTCCCTAGAGAGCGGAGAGAGAGAGAGGCCAAGAGGTCTCGTGAGTCGCGCCATTTCTCTGGTGCCCGCACTTCATCAGCCGGTCGTTTTGGCAGGGGTTATTCCGGTCGACCAGTTCACTCGGCATTGCCCGCAGCAGGTAGTACTCCAGGTCTTCCAGCACCTCAGGAGCCTTATTATGCTCCCCCAGTTTCCGGTGCACCTCCTGCGCGGGGTCCGTCCAGGGGTCAGACTAGTGGGGGTGAGGCCGGTCAGTCACAGCCACCGCGTCCTCCCCGAGCTTGTTTTGAGTGCGGGGATACTCGCCACCTGGTTAGGGAGTGCCCTAGGCACAGGAGAGAAGCCCCTCATTAGTCTATGCAGCATCAGCGTGGTTCTCAAGGCCAGCAGGCTATCATTCCAGCTCCAGCTGCCACTCCACCTGCCCAGTCAGCCAGGGGCGGGGATCAGGGTGCGAAGGGCCACCCTCGAGAGAGGGGACAGGCCGGATTCTATGTAATTCATGATCGCGCCGTAGCTGTTACATCTGATTCTATTATCACAGGTATTATTCTGGTTAGTCACAGGGAGGCATCGGTTCTATTCGACCCTGGTTCCACTTTTTCATATGTGTCTTCTTACTTTGCTTCTCATCCGGGTGTGCCTCGGGATTCTTTGAGTGCCCCCATTTATGTTTCCACTCCGGTGGGTGATTCTTTGGCTGTGGACCGCGTATATCGGTCGTGTTTGATTACCATTTGTGATTTTGAGACCAGAGCGGATCTATTGCTGCTTGGGATGGTCGATTTTGATATTATTCCTGGGCATGGACTGGTTGTCGCCCCATTATGCTATTCTTGATTGTCACGCCAAGACCGTGACGCTGGCTATGCCAGGCATTCCACGTATTGAGTGGAGTGGTACTCTAGATCACACCCCTAGCCGTGTTATTTCTTTTCTCAGAGCTCAGCGTATGGTTGAGAAGGGGTGTGCTGCTTATCTAGCCTATGTGCGGGACGTCGGTGTTGACACTCCCTCTATTGATTCTGTTCATGTGGTACGTGACTTTGCTGATGTATTTCCAGCTGATCTTCCGGGCATGCCGTCTGACAGAGACATTGACTTTGCTATTGACTTGTTGCCGGGCACTCAGCCCATTTCTATTCCACCGTACCGTATGTCTCCTCCTGAGTTAAAGGAGTTGAAGGATCGGTTACAGGAGTTATTGGGCAAGGGTTTTATTCGACCCAGTGTTTCGCCTTGGGGTGCTCCTGTATTGTTTGTGAAGAAAAAGGACGGTTCTATGCGTATGTGTATTGACTATCGTCGGCTGAACAAGGTTACAGTGAAGAACCGGTATCCTTTGCCCCGTATTGATGATTTATTTGACCAGCTACATGGCGCACATGTGTTTTCTAAGATTGATTTGCGCTCTGGGTATCACCAGCTGAAGATTCGGGAGCCAGATATCCCGAAGACTGCCTTCGGGACCCGGTATGGTCACTATGAGTTCCTCGTGATGTCTTTTGGGCTGACTAATGCCCCAGCAGCCTTTATGCATTTGATGCACAGTGTGTTCAGGCCTTATCTGGACTCGTTCGTGATTGTCTTCATTGATGATATTCTAGTATATTCTCGGAGCGGGAAGAGCACGAGCAGCATTTGAGGATAGTGCTTCAGATCCTGAGGGAGAAGCAGCTTTATGCCAAGTTCTCTAAATGTGAATTCTGGTTGAGTTCGGTGGCATTTTTGGGCCACGTGGTATCGAGTGATGGTATTCGAGTAGATCCGAGGAAGGTGGAGGCCGTGCAGAGTTGGCCCAGACCCTCCTCCGCTACTGAGATTCGCAGTTTCTTTGGTTTGGCGGGCTATTACCGTCGTTTCGTAGAGGGGTTCTCTTCGATTGCAGCACCTATGACTAGATTGACCCAAAAGGGTGCTCCTTTTCAGAGGACAGACGAGTGTGAGGCGAGCTTTCAGAAGCTCAAGACAGCTTTGACTTCGGCCCCTATATTGATGTTGCCTACAGGTTCGGGGTCCTATACTGTATATTGTGATGCCTCACGAGTTGGACTCGGTGCGGTATTGATGCGGGACGGTAGGGTGATTGCCTACGCGTCGAGACAGCTGAAGGTGCATGAGAAGAATTACCATGTTCATGATTTGGAGCTAGCTGCCATTGTTCACGCCTTGAAAATTTGGCGTCATTATTTATATGGGGTTCCTTCGGAGATCTACACTGATCACCGGAGCTTGCAACACTTGCTTAAGCAGAAGGACCTGAATATGCGTCAGAGGAGATGGTTGGAGCTACTGAAGGACTATGATATTACTATTCTCTATCATCCGGGCAAGGCTAATGTGGTTGCGATGCCTTGAGTCGTCGGGCAGAGAGTTTGGGGAGTTTGGCGTATCTACCAGCTTCGGAGAGGCCTATGGCGATGGATGTTCAGGCTTTAGCCAGACAGTTTGTTAGACTGGATCTTTCGGACCCCAGCTGGGTTCTGGCTTGTGTGGTTTCTCGGTCTTCTCTATTTGACCGCATCAGGGAGCGTCAGTTCGACGACCCTCATTTGCTTGTCCTTCGGGATAGAGTTCGGCGTGGTGATGCTCGAGATGTTACCATCGGGGATGATGGAGTCATGAGGATGCAGGGGCGTATCTGTGTGCCCAATGTAGATGATCTTCGAGAGCTGATTCTAGCAGAGGCCCATAGTTCGCGGTATTCCATCCATCCGGGTGCCGCGAAGATGTATCAGGACTTGAAACAGCATTACTGGTGGAGGCGGATGAAGAGGGATATAGTTGATTATGTTTCTAGATGCCTCAACTGCCAGCAGGTGAAGTATGAGCATCAGCGCCCGGGTGGATTGATGCAGCGGATTGAGATTCCGGAGTGGAAATGGGAGCGCATCACCATGGACTTTGTATCTGGGCTTCCACGGACTGTTAGGAAGTTTGATTCCATTTGGGTTATTGTGGATCGGCTGACCAAGTACGCCCATTTTATACCGGTGAGCACTACTTATTCATCGGAGCGACTGGCGGAGATCTATATCAAGGAGATAGTTCGGCTGCATGGTATTCTAGTTTCCATCATTTCGGATAGAGGCACTCAATTCACTTCACGGTTCTGGAGAGCCGTACAACAGGAGTTAGGTACTCGGGTGGAGCTGAGCACAGCGTTTCATCCCCAGACTGATGGTCAGTCCGAGCGCACTATTCAGATTTTGGAGGATATGCTCCGTGCGTGCGTGATTGAGTTTGGAGGTTCATGGGATCACTTCTCGCCACTGGCGGAGTTTGCTTATAACAACAGCTACCAGTCTAGTATTCAGATGGCACCGTACGAGGCCCTATATGGTAGGAGGTGCGGGTCTCCCGTGGGTTGGTTTGAGCCGGGCGAGGCCAGGTTGCTAGGTACTGATATGGTTCAGGAGGCTATGGACAAGGTCAAGGTGATTCGGGACAGACTTCGTGCGGCCCAGTCTAGACAGAAGAGTTATGCGGACAAGAAGGTTCGCGATGTGGCTTTTATGGTGGGTGAGCGGGTTCTGCTTCGAGTCTCGCCCATGAAGGGCGTTATGAGGTTTGGGAAGAAAGGAAAGCTGAGTCCTAGATTTATTGGCCCTTTTGAGATTTTGAGGCGTGTTGGGGAGGTTGCTTATGAGTTGGCCTTACCTCCCGGCCTAGCCGGAGTTCACCCCGTATTTCATGTCTCCATGCTCCGGAGATACCATGGTGACCCGTCGCATGTGCTGGATTTCACATCTGTTCAACTAGATAATGATCTGTCTTATGTTGAGGAGCCGGTAGCCATTCTAGACAGACAGGTCAGAAAGCTAAGGTCAAAGAATATCGCTTCGGTAAAGGTTCAGTGGCGGGGCCAGCCGGTCGAGGAGGCGACTTGGGAGACTGAGCAGGATATGCGCAGCCAGTACCCTCATCTTTTCACTACTCCGGGTATGTTTTCTATGCTCGTTCGAGGACGAACGAATCTTTAAGTGTGGGAAGATGTAACGACCCGACCGGTCGTTTTAGAAAATTACGCCCCAATCCCTAATTTAACTGTTCCCCTAAGTTCATTTCTGCTATTGTGGGTTGCCGGGAGAGTCGGTTCCGAAAATTTGAGCATTTTGGGACACTTAGTCCCTAAATAAGAGCTTTGAAGCTAGAAAATGGTCCGTAGCCGGAACAGTGTTAAGACGATCTCGGAACGGAAATCCGATGGTTTCATTAGCTCCGTTAGGTGATTTCGGGGTTGGGAGCGCGTTTGGAATGTATTTTGGAGGTCCGTAGCTCAATTAGGCTTGAAATGCCGAAGGTTGAAATTTTAGCGAATCCGAACGATAGGTGAGATTTTGATCCGGGGGTCGGAATGGAATTCCGACAATTTCTGTAGCTTCGTTATGTGATTTTGGATATGTCCGCAAATTTTCAGGTCATTCGGACGTCGTTTGGTCGGGTTTTAGATCGAATGTGCAATTCGGAAAGTATTAAGAAATTTAGGCTTGAATTCGATGTGAATTATGGGTTGTGATGTTGTTAGACGTGTTTTGAGGATTTGAGCAAGTTCGAATAAGGTATTAGGATGTGTTGGTATGTTTGGATGAGGTCCCGGGGGCCTCGGGGTGTTTTCGGATGGTTAAACGGAAGAAAATCATGGAAATTACAGGTTGAAGTGTTCTGGTTCTGTCATTTTCGCCCCTGCGGAAATGTGGGCGCGGAGGCGAGTCCGCAGGAGCGGACTGAGGAGCGCAGGAGCGCTTGACATCGCAGAAGCGGAATCCTTTCCGCTGAAGCGGCGTCGCTGGTGCGAGTGTGTGACCGCAGAAGCAGACTTGATGAAAAGGGGGAAGTCCGCAGAAGCGGGTTCTTTACCGCCTGGGCGAGACCGCAGAAGCGGACAATGGTTCGCAGAGGCGGATGTTTCCGCAGAAGCGGAAGCTTCTTCGCAGAAGCGGGCCCGCTTAAGCGGCCCTTCGCTCGCAGAAGCGGAAATGGCCGGCTAGGCCTGGAACCGCTGAAGCGACCCTTTGGTCGCGGATACGGGTGCATAGGAGCGGAAAATATTCCGCAGAAGCGAAAATCGCTGTAAGTAAGTGTATCAGAAGTTAGAAAAATTTCAGAACATTTCACACATTTTGGGTCTCGGCTTTAGAGGCGATTTGGGCGATTTTGAAGAGAAATTCAAGGGAAATCATCAGGTAATCAACTATGGACTTAAACTATGATTAGTATTGATAATATTATGCAATTATATTATGAAAATGGAGGAATTTGGGGTAATTTATGGAGGATTTAGCCATAGGCTTGAACTTTAGAAAATCAAGGTTTTGAATGGGCAAATGGAGTCCGAATTTGGTAAAATTTATATGCTTAGACTCGTATTGAGACAAGGGTTCCGAATATGTGACTTTCGTGATTTTTCGATAAGCGTACCGAAAGTCGGGTTTTGACAACTTTGGGAATTTTGATGTAAATTGAGTTGTATTGATTGGGTATAGTCCCATTGGCCTAATTTGTTGTGTTTCTACTGTATTTGATCAGATTCTACGCGTGCGGAGCTTGATTCTCGTGGCAAGGGCATTGCGGAATAGGGTTTTGTACCGGAATTGAGGTAAGTGGCTTGTCTAACTTCGTGTGGGGGATTTTCACCCCTAGGATGTTATTGTGATACTTTAAATGCCTTGTACGCGAGGTGACGGGCGTGTACATGCGCTGGTTGTTGAACACATACTTTACTCAAAATGTTCAATGAGTGATATTACTGTTTTTAGATGTTAAATTCGATATTCCTACCCGGTAGTAGTTATAAAAGCATGATTAGATAGAATCTAACTGTCCAGTTGCTTAATTGACTTACTTGAGTTTTCTTGGTAATCGCTGGCGCTGTTCATCGGCGGAGTTATCATTAGGCATATTATACTTCTCTCTGTGTATTCCTTTACTTGCTGTGGTTATGGACTACGGGTTCGATTCCCGAGATCCTGAGATTATTGAAATGTGGACTACGGGTTCGATTCCCGAGATCCTGAGATTATTGAAATGTGGACTACGGGTGTATTCCTTACTTGCTGTGGTTATGGACTACGGGTTCGATTCCCGAGATCCTGAGATTATTGAAATGTGGACTACGGGTTCGATTCCCGAGATCCTGAGATTATTGACATATGGACTACGGGTTCGATTCCCGAGATCCTGAGATTTATTGACATATGGACTACGGGTTCGATTCCCGAGATCCTGAGATTATTGAAATAAGGACTACGGGTTTGATTCCCGAGATCCCGAGATTATTGAAATGTGGACTACGGGTTCGATTCCCGAGATCTTGAGATTATTGAAATGTGGACTACGGGTTCGATTCCCGAGATCCTGAGATTTATTGAAATATGGTCTACGGGTTCGATTCCCGAGATCCTGACTTATGGGTAGGGACTGCAGGTTCGATTCCCGGAGATCCTGAGTTATTGAGATATTATTGAGACATGGGGCTGCGGGTTCGATTCCCGGAGACCCAGAGGTACTGAGAATGGGACTGTGGGTTCAATTCCCACAGATCCTGGATTCGTTTATTTGAGTTGGTTATTTGTTGTTAGCTTGATTGTAGAAAGTTGCAGTAAACATCGTAATGTTGTTATTTCGGAAATTATTGTTATTATCTGTTAAACTGTTTATTTTGTTATCATTATATTATTATTGTTTCTCACGGTAGGGCCCTGACCTTCCTCGTCACTACTCCATCGAGGTTAGGCTTGGCACTTACCGAGTACCGCCGTGGTGTACTCATGCTACTCTTATGCACACTTTTGTTGTGCAGATCCAGGTACATCAGGACAGGCTCGTACTAGGTGATTCTGCAGCTTTCTGGGAGACTTCGAGGTATGATCTGCCTCGTCCGCGGATCCGGAGGCTTCCCTTCTATTCTAGTATTACTAGTTGACATTTTTCTTCATTTCGTTGTTAGATACTCTTTACACATAGAGCCCCAGTTGTATTTCTCTTTTAGTCTGTGTTACCGTGGGGTTCCGGATCTTGGTAGTGTTTTATTTATTGTGTGACGGATGTATGTGCCAAACGGCACGGATTACATATCTTTTATGTTATTTTCCGCTGTTTCTTATTTAACTATTTATAACTTATAGATTCCGCAACGTGTTAGGCTTACCTAGTCGTGGGGACTAGGTGCCATCACGACATGTTCACAATTGGTGAACGAGGGTCGTGACAATAATAACAATAAATGAGGACTTGTAATGACAGTCCAAACAGTTTCGAATCATATAAGTAAAAACAGAATCAAATCCAAAAGGTTTTTAAGAAGGAAAGTCCAACATACTACTAGACATAAAGGTTTAATCATACATTTAACTCAAATCACTATAATAACCGATACTACAAAATTAATCCAAAGCTGAATAGATCAAAACTTGCAAATTCCAGCTTTATTTTTCATTCAATAGAGTTTATATTGACAGTGATGTGTACCTGAGAAAATCCGAAAAATAGAAGAGAGATCAGTAACAGTCTATACAAGTGTGACGACCCAAAGGGTCATCACTTGTTTATTTAATCATTCCGAGCTTTTGAGGTCTTGAAAACCTCATTTATAGTTACCTCGATTTGCGTGCACAGTCCGGGCACAAAGCTGGAAAAGATTTATGTTGAAATATGTGAAATATGTGAAAAAGTAGAGGAATTTTGATATTAATATTGATATGGTTGACTTTGGTCAACATTTTTGGTAAACGGACCCGGATCCGTGATTTGACTGTCTCGGAAAATCCGTAGAAAAATATGGAACTTGGGCATATGTCCGGAATTGAAATCCGAGGTCTAGAACCCCGGTAAAAGAATTTTTCTGTTAAATTGTTTTATGAAAATGTTTAAGGAAAATGAAACTGAATTTTGATTAAAAAGTACTGGTATCGGGCTCGTATTTTGGTTCCGACGCCCGGTACAGGTCATATATATTGGTTAAGCGCTTCCTGTAAAGTTTGGTTGAAAACGGACGTCGTTTGACGTATTTCGGCCTTAAATTGGAAAGTTTGGAAATTATGAACTCTTAAAGAATTCTTGAGCTTTAAGGCTCAATTCATTGATTTTGATGTTATTTTAGCGATTTGATCGCGCGAGCAAGTTCGTATGATGTTTTTGAGTTAGTGTACATATTTGGTTTGGAGCCCGAGGGCTCGGGAGTGTTTCGGAGGGGGTTCGGGGTGTTTTTGGACTTAGAAAACCAGCAGATTTTCTGCAATTTTTACACAGATACTTTACCCTACGCGATCGCGGACTTGTTCACGCGATCGCACTGCCTTGTCTCGATACTCAACGCGATCGCGGCTGTCTTCACGCGATCGCGAAGCTTTACGTCTTTCTCCAACGCGATCGCAGCCTTCTTCACGCGATCGCGTAGCTTTCCATTTTCCTTCAACGCGATCGCGACCCTTTTCACGCGATCGCGTAGTACAAATGAGCCACCCAGCGAAATTCTTCTACGCGATCGCGGCATTGTCCACGCGATCGCGTAGTGTTGAACCATTGCCTTCCGCGATCGCGACCCAATTCACGCGATCGCGTAGAACAAAAATTTCGCCCAGTGAATTTAATACAGAAACAGAACAGAAACGGGATAAAAATCCCATTTCTGTTCAAACCCCTTCTCCACAGCATTTTAGACGATTTTGAGGCATTTCTTCATCAAAGTTCATTGGGTAAGTATTGTTAACTCGTTTTCTTCATTTTTCATCAACATCAATCAAATCCTTAGGCTTAAACATGTATAAATTGGTTGAAAATTGGAGAAATGGGTATAGTTAGGGCTTTCAAAGAATTTGCGATTTAGACCTCGTTTTGGAGTCGGACTTAAGAACAAATTGTATATTTGAACTCATGGAAGATTGGGTGAACTTATTTTGGTTCGAAACTTGAGTTTCGATTATGTGGGCCCGGGGTCGGTTTTTACTATTCCGGGGCAGAATGTTGTAAAAACCATATTTAGCAATATGAACTAGTTTGTTAAGTAGAATTGATGATATTAAATCAATTGTGTATAGATACGATTGGATTGGAGTCAAATTCAAAAGGAAAAGGCATTGCTACGGATTGAATCGTTCGTAAACATTCGAGGTAAGTGTTTGTTCTATCCTAGCTTGAGGGAATAGGATTATGTGTTATGTGTTATGTGATCGAGTGCGGTGTATGGGCTGTGGTGACGAGCATCCATACACCGGCGTCTAGTATGACCGTGAGTCGTTGGAAAATGATAATTTGAGATATATTACATGTGAATCGTTATTGTTCTCCCTTGTTGGGACTTGTTGTGAAGATAATTATTGATTGCCCTTGATGGGACGATTTATGAATTGTTGTTTCTTTCTCTGCCCTTAACTGTGATTGTTATTTGGGTGAGGAAGAGTGATAATGCACGAAGGGTGATGCCGTGCCATGTTTATTTATTTATGCACGAAGGTTAATGCCGTGCCATGTTTATTTATTGATTATGCACGAAGGATCATGCCGTGCCCTGTTATTGAACCATGTACGAAGGATCATGCCGTACTATGGATGTGAGGATGAGAGTAAAAGCACGAAGGGTGATGCCGTGTACTTTATTTGTTTGTTTGGTGAGGATGAGAGTAAAAGCACGAAGGGTGATGCCGTGTACTTTATTTGTTTGTTTGGTGAGGATGAGAGTAAAAGCACGAAGGGTGATGCCGTGTACTTTATTTGTTTATTTGGTGAGGATGAGAGTAAAAGCACGAAGGGTGATGCCGTGCAATTGTTTGCTATTTCTTGAAGTGATATTATTCGTGTTTACATTATACTTTGTTTTCTTTGTGAAATTATTAACTGTGGTTAGTTGTTAAATTCTTTAAGATATTTCTTATTGTGTTATTAATTGTTAGTTCTGTTGTTATTACTCGTTGTATATGATATAACTGCACAAGTTTATTTGGTAGTCCTGTCCTAGCCTCGTCACCACTTCGTCGAGGTTAGGCTCGACACTTACCGGCACATGGGGTCGGTTGTGCTCATACTAAACTCTACACTCTTTTGTGCAGACCCCGTGATAGCAACACGATAGGGATTCAAGAATTACTAAAGAAAAACAAGAAAGTGCGGAAGCTAAAAGAAAATAAAGAAACGAATAAAAGACAAAAATTAAAGATAGATTGAATTCATTGTTCCGAGACAAACAGAATTATGTTATATTTCCTTCAGACTTTTATGTGTAGTATTCCATAGTAGTTTGTGAGTTGGTGACTCCAAGTCTTGGGTAGAGGGTTTCAGTATGGTTTTACTTTGAAACTGCTTAATACTATTTCTATAAAGTATTCCGCATTTATTTAATTAAAATTGTGTTAATAACAGGATAGTATGAATACAGTGGCTTGCCTAGCTACCACGAGTAGGCGCCATCACGATCCCGATGACGGGGGAAAATCCGGGTCGTGACAAGTTGGTATCAGAGCTCTAGGTTACATAGGTCTCACCACTCACGAACAAGCTTAGTAGAGTTTGAGGGGTAGGTACGGAGACGTATGTACTTGTCCTTCAGAGTCTATTGAGTTAGGAAAAAGTTTCTCATTTGTTCTTTCTTATCGTGCGAATTCGTTCTTCAAAATGTTAAGTTGAATTTCCACTCTCGTCTTCCCACGAATGGCGAAGACGCGTACCGCTTATCCAGCCGAACAATGACACGAGCTGGTGATAGATCAACTATGGCTTCAAAAGTCTTACGGAGGACGGATAGGTTTCACCAAACTCTTCGCTACCACCTTCAGCGGTGCATCTTTTGAGGACCCGCGGGATTGTGCTTGACCGTTGTTGTGAGGAATTACAGAACGTGGGAATAGTCGAATGCGAGGGGGTTGGTTTTATTGTGCTTCGGATGGCAGACAGAAGTAATGGGAAGATAATGTATTTACCACACCAGTTGTGGTTCCGACGGAAGATGCAATTATATCAGGAAATCAGCTAATGCATCGTGTGGGGTTTCAATGGACCCTGTAGCTCCTCGGCCTCGAGCACCGGTAATCCGGCCAGCTGTGGCCACTCAGTCAGGTACCACAGCTCATGCCGGCGATGGAGCGGCCATGACTTCTGATTCGTTATGGAGGCTTGATCGGTTCTCCAAGCTATTTACCACTACATTCAGTGGAGCCGCATCAGAGGATCCTCAGGACTTTTTATTCAGTTGCCATGAGATTCTCAAGACTATGGGGATCGTGGAGACAAACGGAGTTGATTTATGTACCTTCAGACTTGCAGGATCCGCCAAGACTTGGTGGAGAGATTATTGCCTGACTCGACCAGCAGGGTCCCCAGCTCTATCATGGGACCAGTTTGCGGAACTATTTATGGAGAAGTTTCTCCCTGCTACTCAGCGGGATTTACTTCGGAGGCAGTTTGAGCGCCTCCATCAGGGCACTATGACAGTTACACAGTATGAGACGAGATTTATCGACTTGGCTCGTCATGCGGTGGTGATACTTCCCACGGAGCGGGAGAGGGTCCGCAGATTTATAGATGGGCTTAATCAGCCGATTAGACTCCAGATGGCTATGGGCGTGGGGAGTGACATATCATTTCAGGAGGCAGCCAATGCAGCACGCAGAGTTGAGATGGCTCTTGCTAGGGGAGGCGGTTATTCTTCAGATAAGAGGCCTCGTCATTCAGGTAGATTTGGTGGTTCTTCCTCTGGTAGCAGAGAATCCTTTGATAGAGGCCGGTCTTCCAGGCCTTTTCATTCCGCCCTTCAGGCTTCACAGGGTGGATCAGGTGATCGTGGTTCTCGGGGGTATTATTCAGACCAGTCTCCTATTAGTGCTCAGCCTCTTCAGAGCGTTCGTAGAGGCCATTCAGGTCGTCAGGGCCAGCAGCCCTATCAGTCTAAGAGTTGCTACGGTTGTGGCGACCCAGGTCATTTTATCGGGAATTGCCCTATAGCAGCGGGCAACTCTCAGCAGCGAGGTCCTCGTCCTATGATTCAGGCCCCAGCTGACCCTCAGCCTGCCCAGCCAGCCAGAGGCGGGGGTAGAGATTATAGAGGTGGAGGTCGAGACCGTAGAGGTGGAGACCGTCCGGCGAGAGGTAGAGGTCAGCCAGTTGATGGTCGTCCTAGAGACGCAGCTCAGAGGGGAGGTGCAGATCCCCGATTCTATGCTTTACCAGCCAGGCCAGAGGCAGAGGCATCAGATGCTGTGATTACAGGTACTATTCTTGTGTGTGACAGAGGTGCTTCAGTATTATTTGACCCTGGATCTACCTATTCCTATGTGTCTTCCTACTTCGCACCGTATTTGGTTGTGCCCAGCTATGCTCTGGATATTCCAGTTTATGTGGCTACGCCAAGTGGGTGACTCTATTGTAGTCGATCGGGTGCATCGTTCGTGCGTAGTTATATTTGGGGGCCTTGAGACCCGTGTTGATCTGTTGCTCTTGGATATGGTAGATTTTGATGTCATATTGGGGATGGACTGGTTGTCCCCATACCATGCTATTCTTGATTGTCATGCTAAGGCTGTCACCTTAGCCTTGCCAGAATCACCCCGATTAGAGTGGAAGGGTACCTCAAGCCACTCCGTTCGCACTGTTATTTCTTATGTTAAGGCTCGACGTATGGTCGAGAAGGGGTGTCTAGCTTATTTGGCTTATGTTCGTGATTCCAGCGCAGAAGTTCCTTCCATTGATTCAGTCCCTATTGCACGGGAGTTTCCGGAGGTTTTTCCTTCAGACCTGCCGGGCATGCCACCCGACAGGGATATTGATTTCTGTATTGATTTGGCACCGGGTACTCAGCCCATCTCTATTCCACCCTATCGTATGGCCCCGCCGGAACTAAAAGAGTTGAAAGATCAGTTGCAGGACCTTCTTGAGAAGGGCTTTATCAGGCCCAGTGTTTCCCCCTAGGGAGCACCTGTGTTATTTGTAAAGAAGAAGGATGGCTCGATGCGGATGTGTATTGATTACCGGCAGTTAAACAAGGTGACTATCAAAAATAAATATCCACTGCCGAGGATTGATGATTTGTTTGACCGGCTCCAGGGAGCGAGGGTATTCTCTAAGATAGACTTGAGGTCAGGCTACCATCAGCTGAAGATCAGGGCGGCTGACATTCCTAAGACATCCTTTCGCTCTAGATATGGGCATTATAAGTTCTTGGTCATGTCCTTCGGGTTGACCAATGCCCCGACAGCATTCATGGAGTTGATGAATCGGGTATTCAGGCCTTACTTAGATCTGTTCGTGATAGTCTTCATAGATGACATCCTGGTGTACTCCCGCGGCCAGGAAGAGCACGAGCAGCACCTCAGAGTGGTTCTTCAGACTCTGAAAGATAATCAGCTATATGCCAAATTTTCAAAATGTGAGTTCTGGCTGAGTTCGGTAGCATTTCTGGGTCACATTGTATCTGTGGAGGGTATTCAGGTAGACCCAAAGAAGATTGAGGCAGTCCAGAATTGGCCTCGACCAGCTTCAGTGACTGAGATACGGAGTTTCTTGGGATTAGCGGGTTACTACCGTCGTTTTGTAGAGGGGTTTTCTTCTATTGCAGCCCCGATGACCAGGTTGACCCAGAAGGGTGTCCAGTTTCAGTGGTCAGAGGAGTGTGAGGCGAGCTTTCAGAAGCTCAAGACGGCCTTGACCACCGCACCAGTGTTGGTACTACCTACGGGTACAGGGCCTTATACAGTTTATTGTGACGCATCTCGTACGGGGCTTGGAGCGGTATTGATGCAGGATGGTAAGGTTATCGCTTATGCTTCGAGGCAGTTTTGAGTTAGCAGCAGTAGTTCATGCCTTAAAGATCTGCATCACTTGACTGTTTTCGTTTGTTTGATCAAGCGGAGGCATTATCTATATGGTGTGACATGTGAGGTGTACACTGATCACAAAAGCCTACAGTACTTGTTCAAACAGAAGGAGTTGAATCTACGACAGCGGAGATGGTTAGAGTTGCTAAAAGACTATGATGTTACTATATTATATCACCCAAGTAAAGCCAATGTGGTGGCCGATGCATTGAGTAGAAAGTATGCCAGCATGGGTAGTCTTGCATATATTCCGGTCAATCAGAGACCATTAGCTCTAGATGTCCAGGCCTTAGCCAACCGGTTCGTGAGATTAGACATTTCTGAGCCTAGCAGAGTGTTAGCCTGCACGGTCGCTCGTTCTTCCTTATTAGAGCGTATCCGTGAGAGACAATTTGATGATCCTCATTTGCGTGAGTTGAGAGATACAGTACAGCGGGGAGGTGCCACTCAGGTAAATCTAGATGATGATGGGGTATTGAAATTGCAGGGTCGAGTTTGTGTGCCCAATGTCGAAGGAATTCGAGAGTTGATCTTAGCAGAGGCCCACAGTTCGCGGTATTCTATTCACCCAAGCGCCGCGAAGATGTACCAGGACTTACGGCAACACTATTGGTGGCGCAGAATGAAGAAAGATATCGTTGCGTATGTCGCTCGGTGTCTAAATTGTCAGCAGGTGAAATATGAGCACCGGAGACCTGGTGGTGTATTCCAGAGGATTGAAATTCCCGAGTGGAAATGGGAGCGGATCACTATGGACTTCGTTACTGGACTTCCTTTGACTCGGAGGAAATTTGATGCTATTTGGGTCATTGTTGATAGGCCGACCAAATCAGCACACTTTATTCCAGTATCTGTCTCCTACTCGTCGGAGAGGTTAGCGGAGGTTTACATTAGGGAGATTGTTCGTCTCCATGGGGTGCCAGTATCTATTATCTCTGATCGGGGAACGCAGTTTACCTCGCGGTTCTGGAGAGCGGTCCAGCGGGAGTTAGGCACTCAGGTTCAGTTGAGTACAACATTTCATCCTCAGACGGATGGCCAGTCCGAGAGGACTATTCAGATTCTAGAGGACATGCTTCGAGCCTCTGTGTTATTGATTTCGGAGGCTCGTGGGACCAGTTTCTGCCATTAGCAGAGTTCGCCTACAATAACAGTTACCAATCTAGCATCGAGATGGCTCCGTATGAGGCGTTATATGGTAGGCGATGTCGATCACCAGTTGGATGGTTTGAACCGGGAGAGGCTCGGTTGTTGGGTACAGACTTAGTTCAGGAGGCCTTGGATAAGGTCAAGACTATTCAAGAGAGATTGCGTTCAGCTCAGTCCAAGCAAAAGACTTATGCGGATCGTAAGGTTCGAGATGTAGATTTCATGGTTGGTGAACGAGTATTGCTCCGAGTGTCGCCTATGAAGGGCATGATGAGTTTCGGGAAGAAGGGCAAGCTCAGCCCTAGGTATATTGGTCCATTTGAGATTCTAGACGAGTGGGAGGGGTGGCTTACAGACTAGCTCTGTCGCCTAGCTTATCAGCTGTGCATCCAGTTTTTCATGTATCTATGCTTCGGAGATACCACGGCGATCCCACACATGTGTTAGACTTCAGTAATGTCCAATTGGACAATGATCTATCTTACGAGGAGGAGCCGGTAGCCATTCTAGACCGGCGACAGTTGAGGTCGAAGAGTTATCCTTCTGTGCGTGTTCAGTGGAGAGGTCGGCCTCCTGAGGCATCGACCTGGGAGTCCGAGTCTGATATGCGGAGCCGCTACCCACACTTGTTTCCTGACTCAGGTACTTCTTTCTTTTGTCCGTTCGAGGACGAACGGTTGTTTTAGAGGTGGAGATTGTGACGACCCAAAGGGTCATCACTTGTTTATTTAATCATTCCGAGCTTTTGAGGTCTTGAAAACCTCATTTATAGTTACCTCGATTTGCGTGCACAGTCCGGGCACAAAGCTGGAAAAGATTTATGTTGAAATATGTGAAATATGTGAAAAAGTAGAGGAATTTTGATATTAATATTAATATGGTTGATTTTGGTCAACATTTTTGGTAAACGGACCCGGATCCGTGATTTGACTATTTCAGAAAATCCGTAGAAAAATATGGAACTTGGGCATATGTCCGGAATTGAAATCCGAGGTCTAGAACCCCGGTAAAAGAATTTTTATGTTAAATTGTTTTCTGAAAATGTTTAAGGAAAATGAAACTGAATTTTGATTAAAAAGTACTGGTATCGGGCTCGTATTTTGGTTCCGACGCCCGGTACAAGGTCATATATATTGGTTAAGCGCTTCCCGTAAAGTTTGGTTGAAAACGGACGTCGTTTGACGTATTTCGGCCTTAAATTGGAAAGTTTGGAAATTATGAACTCTTAAAGAATTCTTGAGCTTTAAGGCTCAATTCATTGATTTTGATGTTATTTTAGCGATTTGATCGCGCGAGCAAGTTCGTATGATGTTTTTGAGTTAGTGTACATATTTGGTTTGGAGCCCGAGGGCTCGGGAGTGTTTCGGAGGGGGTTCGGGGTGTTTTTGGACTTAGAAAACCAGCAGATTTTCTGCAATTTTTACACAGATACTTTACCCTACGCGATCGCGGACTTGTTCACGCGATCGCACTGCCTTATCTCGATACTCAACGCGATCGCGGCTGTCTTCACGCGATCGCGAAGCTTTACGTCTTTCTTCAACGCGATCGCAGCCTCCTTCACGCGATCGCGTAGCTTTCCATTTTTCTTCAACGCGATCGCGGCCCTTTTCACGCGATCGCGTAGTACAAATGAGCCACCCAGCGAAATTCTTCTACGCGATCGCAGCATTGTCCACGCGATCGCGTAGTGTTGAACAATTGCCTTCCGCGATCGCGACCCAGTTCACGCGATCGCGTAGAACAAAAATTTCGCCCAGTGAATTTAAGACAGAAAACAGAACAGAAACGGGATAAAAATCCCATTTCTGTTCAAAACCCTTCTCCACAGCATTTTAGACGATTTTGAGGCATTTCTTCATCAAAGTTCATTGGGTAAGTATTGTTAACTCGTTTTCTTCATTTTTCATCAACATCAATCAAATCCTTAGGCTTAAACATGTATAAATTGGTTGAAAATTGGAGAAATGGGTATAGTTAGGGCTTTCAAAGAATTTGCGATTTAGACCTCGTTTTGGAGTCGAACTTAAGAACAAATTGTATAATTGAACTCATGGAAGATTGGGTGAACTTATTTTGGTTCGAAACTTGAGTTTCGATTATGTGGGCCCGGGGTCGGTTTTTACTATTCCGGGGCAGAATGTTGTAAAAACCATATTTAGCAATATGAACTAGTTTGTTAAGTAGAATTGATGATATTAAATCAATTGTGTATAGATACGATTGGATTGGAGTCAAATTCAAAAGGAAAAGGCATTGCTACGGATTGAATCGTTCGTAAGCATTCGAGGTAAGTGTTTGTTCTATCCTAGCTTGAGGGAATAGGATTATGTGTTATGTGTTATGTGATCGAGTGCGGTGTATGGGGCTGTGGTGACGAGCATCCATACACCGGCGTCTAGTATGACCGTGAGTCGTTGGAAAATGATAATTTGAGATATATTACATGTGAATCGTTATTGTTCTCCCTTGTTGGGACTTGTTGTGAAGATAATTATTGATTGCCCTTGATGGGACGATTTATGAATTGTTGTTTCTTTCTCTGCCCTTAACCGTGATTGTTATTTGGGTGAGGAAGAGTGATAATGCACGAAGGGTGATGCCGTGCCATGTTTATTTATTTATGCACGAAGGTTAATGCCGTGCCATGTTTATTTATTGATTATGCACGAAGGATCATGCCGTGCTCTGTTATTGAACCATGTACGAAGGATCATGCCGTACTATGGATGTGAGGATGAGAGTAAAAGCACGAAGGGTGATGCCGTGTACTTTATTTGTTTGTTTGGTGAGGATGAGAGTAAAAGCACGAAGGGTGATGCCGTGTACTTTATTTGTTTGTTTGGTGAGGATGAGAGTAAAAGCACGAAGGGTGATGCCGTGTACTTTATTTGTTTATTTGGTGAGGATGAGAGTAAAAGCACGAAGGGTGATGCCGTGCAATTGCTTGTTATTTCTTGAAGTGATATTGTTCGTGTTTACATTATACTTTGTTTTCTTTGTGAAATTATTAACTGTGGTTAGTTGTTAAATTCTTTAAGATATTCCTTATTGTGTTAATACTTGATTATTTCTTGTTATTTTGTGGTACACATATATATATATTGAATTGCACGGGGTTATGTGGGTGTCTGGTCCTAGGCTTGTCACTACTTCGCCGGGATAGGCCAGGCACTTACCAGCACATGGGGTCGGTTGTGCTGATGCTACACTTCTGTGCGTTTTTGCACAGGTCCAGGTTGCGATCAGGAGCAGCAGCAGCAGTAAGTAGATTGCGTGGGAGCTAATCATATTTGAGACCGAGGTAGCTTGCAGACGTCCGCAGGCCGGCGTCTCTTTCTTTATTTATGTTATTAGCTGTAGTCTCATTGTTCCGAGACAAACAGAATTATGTTATATTTCCTTCAGACTTTTATGTGTAGTATTCCATAGTAGTTTGTGAGTTGGTGACTCCAAGTCTTGGGTAGAGGGTTTCAGTATGGTTTTACTTTGAAACTGCTTAATACTATTTCTATAAAGTATTCCGCATTTATTTAATTAAAATTGTGTTAATAACAGGATAGTATGAATACAGTGGCTTGCCTAGCTACCACGAGTAGGCGCCATCACGATCCCGATATTGGGGGAAAATCCGGGTCGTGACAACAAGATTCCAGCAGTAAATTTACAGCAGCAGTGAAATAGACAGTTAATTCAGGAGATGATTTTCAGAATTCCAAAATCGCTTCAAGACCCCAATTTCACTCACAGAAACAGTCTTCTACTGATTTGTAATGAATCCACTATTGTTTTTTGGATTTTTTTTTTTTGAAGATAATTTGAAGACAAAAGAGAAGAAAAAACTAATCTGAAATATTAATTTCAGATCTGGAATTTAGCTATTTTTTTTTTGGATTTTTCTAGGTTTATTTGGTTCCAATTTCTAAAAGAGACCTCAAAAATCAGAACCCCCCCCCCCACATTATTAATGCTGAAAATTACCTATTTATAGGCCCAAAAGAGAAAAAATCTAAAAATTACTATTTCACTAAAACCCCATTCAATTTTTAGCTTGTTGCACAAGTTAGTGCAATTATTCTAGTGAAAGCTACACTAAAACCCCTTCTAGAATAGTCTACCATGTTCCATTTCCCTTGTATTACCTATTGTGCCCTCACTTGTTAAGGACAACTACTAATTCTACCCTTTTTTATCCCCAAGCTGCCCTTAATGCTCTATGTTTATCACAACTATGCCAATTCCTATCCCAATTGTACCCTTTCCTCTTTTAAACTTATTACCACTATACCAATTCTTATTCCCCATTTACCCCTACTTCTTAAGGCTAATTACTGTCCTAATTTCTGTATTTTATCCCTATTTTAACCCATTTTCAGACTGTATTTATCAAATAGCCACAATTAAGTGACTATTGTTCAATTAGCCAATTGGCACTTTCAACTACTTTAAATTGAGATTAATTCAATAACTAAATTCACATTACATTCATAACCAACCCTAAGCAGCCTTACAAACATAGCCACTTTTGTTTAATTATCCAATTAACAAGACTCGGGGAACAATTTGATAGATGGTGAGTCTCATCAATCGAAATAACTAACCGAAATTGAATCTATCAAAATAATTGCCTTAGGTTGCTATGAATCGTGCGATTTCAACTATCGACTTAATTGAATCTAAACTTAGTCTAAGGGACAACTTTCCTAATCGAACTAACAGCTATAACCAATCAAACCTAAGTGTCAATCAATACTGATCACAATTAAGCAATGTCAATTAACCCACTTTAACAAGAAGATTCTAAACAGGCTCAAACAGATTCATAAACAGATCCTAGAATTCAATTGTCCTCACAAACCATCGATAAACTACAAGTATCGGAAGCAAGGCAAACTATATACATATTTCAGAATGAAAAATAAGAAATTAAAAAGGAAACAGGAATCCTACCTCCTAGCAATTAGTTAGAATTTACTAACATATAAGAAAACTTATAGTCTGTTTTATTCATAACATATAACAATTAATCAAATTAGTCGATTACAAAACCCGGCAGATTATCAAAAAGGAGAAGACTTATTATTTTTTATTTATTCTGTTTTTTCTTGCAATTCATGTAAAGAAAACAAAAAGCAATCAAGAAAACAATTTAAAAGAACAAAAACAGAGAGATTAAAGGAACTTAGCAAACAATTTGAGCCATTCCAACACTTTCAAATAAACCAATTAGCTCATTAACAGTTTCATTTTATCTTTGGACTTATCTGGAGTGAAATTCTTGATAGCAATATCATCAATAATGGGCGCAGAAGTAGGGTCATATTCCATGCCAGGATTTGTGAAAACGACACGCGAGTCATCTTCCTCAGCTTGAAAGGCCCACGCGTAGGAATCCCAGCCCTGGACATTATACAGAATATGAAGATCGATGGTCTGTGATGCCGGAGGTACTGACACGTTCAGGGACTCGAGCTGGGCGCAGGTGCGAGCCGCGCTGAAGGTGATTGAATAAATGGAGCTTTTGTACTTCTTTGTCATCAAACTTTCTTCCGATAAGTCTTTTGACATCGAAGATGGTCCCCTCTGGGTTAACAACGGCTAAATTCTTTGCTGCCTCACCGATCATCCTCTCACCATTAGTGAAGGCAACCCATGAAGGGGTGATACGATTACCTTGGTCATTTGCTATGACCATTCTTGTAAACACCAACACATGAGTAGGTTGTTCCAAGATCTATTCCAATAACTGTTCCCAACTTGGAAGCTTCTTCCGTGGCTATGCAAACAAACATCCGAACAACACGATCTCGAAGACGATCAAAGACGCGCGTCTATTCCACGCACCACCGGCCATTGCTCCACGATCTGAACACGTTCCACTTATCAACTTTCTTAAAACACAGGCTAATAACTCCTCCTCCGTCTCTCTTTTTCGTTATCTATTGACGGTTAATTTTGGACTCTTCTCTCTCTCTCTTGTGTAAGTGGAGAACAGAAGGGGACTGAGACACAACTTTGAATGAAGATTTGGGGTGGTTTTGGTGGCGGCGCCGCCGTGGGTGGTGGGTGGCGGTGCATCTAGGGTTTGAGTTTTGGGCGTTTCGGTTGGGTTTTGAAAGAAGCTACTTGGATAGATGTAATGAGGAGTATGAGGGGAGTTTTTGGGTGTTGGTTTTGCAGGGAAAGGACGTCGGCCGCCGCCGTGGGAAGGCGGAACCCTAGCGGCGGCGGTAATGAATAAGAGAAGAGGGGTCGGCTAGTTTGGACATGAAGTAAAGAAGAAGACAATAAGTCTTCTTTATTTGACTTGGTGTATTAATTTGTAACGAGGATTTTGGAGCCGTTGGATTTAACCATGAATCAAGGGCTGAGATTAAATATTTCAGAGAAAGGGGAAACCGGGTCTGGCTTGAACCGGTTGGGCTGGGCGTGGGTAATTTTCGCCTGGGCTGGGGCTAGGCACGTTTGGGCTGGTATTTGAGATGGCAATTGGCCCAATCTCTTGCCATGGTGTTATATTTCCCCTTTACATTTGTGTATTACTTTTTTTTGTATTTTAATTTCTTGTATATTTTTTTATTTTTTTTATTATTCTACTTTGTAATTATTTGAAACTTATTAAAAATTAAACTAATTACCTCTTTTTTGACAATTTTTTTAATTTAAAAGCTAACTAATTTTGATTTTTTTTCTTTAATTTGTTAGAAAATGAATTAACTTCCTAAGAATGCAAATTTTTTTGTATTTTCATTTATCACACGCAATTAACATGCAAAACAACTAACACAAAATTCACACAAAAATTATGACAATAAAGAAAAATCATTTATTTTGGATTTTATAGGAATAACTCATGTGTAGGGTAAAAATCACGTGCTCACAGCTGCCCCTCTTTGCTCGGGGACACGAAGAGTTTCCGTGCAAAGATAAGTGAGCAACTATGAACGATTTTTACCCGCTCGAGTATTCCATTGCGAAGCATTTTGAAAAGCTTTGACCGCGCCCTGCTTCAGAGGTTGCCTACATATCCTGGGCTAAACAGGAATCAGGTCAGTGTAGTTCGGGAAGGTCTGGTAGCTGGGACTACCAAGGACTGTGATCTCACTGCTGTTGCCGTTGTTACTGCCGTCATTGCTGACTGACCCCTTATTACACCATGGTAAAAATAAAAGAAGCTAGCCTAAGCTACAGCCTATGAATCACAAAAAATCCTATCTATGTCTTCCAACTTGTTTTTGTATTTTCTTGATCTTGTGTCTTGTATTCCTTGCAACGACATCCTTGTTATTGCATTCAACTTGTATCTTCTCTCCAATGGCATTCTTGTTATTGCCTTGAACTTGTTCAACTTTCACCGGCATTCTTGTTATTGCCTTGAACTTGTTCAACTTCTTCAATATGAAACATTCGTCCATTCTCCAGGTGGACCTCTGCTTGTGACAAAATAAACAACCAAAGAAAGATTTTTCTGCCCCAGTATAGTGACTGGGCACATCATGTTATTGAATGTCCGAATTTTTTCATTTTTTTTTTCATTTTTTTTTCTTCTTTTTTTTCATATTTTTTTTTCTTTTTCTTTTTCCTTTTTTTTAAAATGCAGATATGTATGAAATGCAATGCAGAAAAATATTCCCGTATTTGAAGGTGGGCACCTAACATAAATTAAACGTGCAATGCAGAAATGTATTCCCGTATTAGAAGGTGGGCGCCTAACAGAAATTAAAAATGCAATGCGATGCAAAAAATATTCCCGTATTTGAAGGTGGGCACCTAACAGAAATTAAACGTGCAATGCGATGCAGAAATGTATTCCCGTATTTGAAGGTGGGCGCCTAACAGAAATTAAACGTGCAATGCGATGCAGAAAAATATTCCCGTATTTGAAGGTGGGCACCTAACAGAAATTAAACGTGCAATGCAGAAATGTATTCCCGTATTAGAAGGTGGGCGCCTAACAGAAATTAAAAATGCAATGCGATGCAACAAATATTCCCGTATTTGAAGGTGGGCACCTAACAGAAATTAAACATGCAATGCAGAAATGTATTCCCGTATTAGAAGGTGGGCGCCTAACAGAAATTAAAAATGCAATGCGATGCAACAAATATTCCCGTATTTGAAGGTGGGCACCTAACAGAAATTAAACGTGCAATGCAGAAATGTGTTCCCGTATTAGAAGGTGGGCGCCTAACAGAAATTAAAAATGCAATGCGATGCAACAAATATTCCCGTATTTGAAAGTGGGCACCTAACAGAAATTAAACGTGCAATGCAGAAATGTATTCCCGTATTAGAAGGTGGGCGCCTAACAGAAATTAAAAATGCAATGCGATGCAACAAATATTCCCGTATTTGAAGGTGGGCACCTAACAGAAATTAAACGTGCAATGCAGAAATGTATTCCCGTATTAGAAGGTGGGCGCCTAACAGAAATTAAAAATGCATGAAATTAAAAACTTTTGTGTTACCTTGTGATTGAAGGTTATCTTAGGTGAAAAATTCATCGGACTAAGACATTTAATCTTAGGAGAAAGTTTCAACAGACTAAGATTTTGATTCTCACTGGACTATGTCCATTTCAATGTAATCTCAGGAGGATTAACCATCGGACTGAGTTTATGACTCCAGGAGATAACTCTTCGGACTGGGTCCTATTTGCAATTCAGACTTTCTTAAGTCTTTCAATTTCAAAAATCTTTCCTTTCTTTTCAGCTTTTGCCCTTTTTCTTTTCCAACTTCTGATTTTACTTTTCAAATTATGCCTTTCCTTTTCGTTTCAAATTATGCCTTCATTTCCTTTTCTAACTTCTACTTTCATTGGCTTCTGCCTTCCTTTTGTTTACACATTGCATTATCTCTTTATCTTAGGTGAAAAATTCATCAGACCAAGACTTTTATCCTGGGAGAAAGATTCAACAGACTAAGATTCTTTCCTTTCATCTTAGGTGAAAAATTCATCAGACCAAGACTTTTATCTTGGGAGAAAGATTCAACAGACTAAGATTGTATCTCACTGGACTATGTCCATTTCAATGTAATCTCGGGAGGATTATCCATCGGACTGAGTTTATGACTCCAGGAGATAACTCTTCGGACTGGGTCTATTTGCAATTCAGACTTTCTTAAGTCTTTCAATTTCAAAAATCTTTCCTTTCTTTTCCGGCTTTTGCCCTTTCTTTCTTTTGCAACTTCTGCTTTCATTGTCTTCTGCCTTCCTTTTGTTTCAAATTATGCCTTCATTTCCTTTTCCAACTTCTACTTTCATTGGCTTCTGCCTTCCCTTTGTTTTTCACATTGCATTATCTCTCTATCTTAGGTGAAAAATTCATCAGACCAAGACTTTTATCTTGGGAGAAAGATTCAACGGACTAAGATTTTATCCATTCATCTTAGGTGAAAAATTCATCGGACTAAGACTTTTGTCTTAGGAGAAAGTTTCAACAGACTAAGATCTTATCATTCTCTAATAGTTGTTTCCTTCACCTTTCAACTTGCCTTGTTTATCTTTAAAAACAATTGTATTCACCTTCATACTCTTCGGATGATTATTCGATGACAGAAAATTCTTCTGCCCCAGTTTGACAATATCTTTTGCTCCTGTTTCAAAGCAAAGAAAACTCTGTCGGTTTAAAAATGCGGTGGTTGGTTGTGGCCTTGAACTTTCCACTTGACTGCTTGGCCTGTTCACCGATTATCCTTTTTCACTTCTTCTTTGTTCAAAATCCGCCTCTCTTTAGGCATGTATGTTCTTCCATTCTTGGCGGATCCCACAATTCCGATCTTGAAGTCTACGATTTCTTCAACGATTTCATTGGACAACCTTGGGGTGTTTCTTGACTGGCTCTTTCCTTTGTCAGAATACACTCCCCTATTTCCATTAGTTATATTTTCTCGAATTGGCACTTTGCCGACCTTTGCGTCTTGTACGCACCCCAAACATTTTTATTGTTGCCCGCTCCATTGCACATATTGCTCTTTTGTCTTAAAGCACTGGCCTTGCCTTTTCCTGACTTACGACAATTGTCGTGTTGGCCAAATCCCATCTTGTGCAATTGGAAAGCTTGGTGGCAAATTTTGAAATTATTTCTATACTTGTTATGACCCGACAGACTCAATAAGAGGGAGGGTAAAACAAGGTACGAAGAATAGAAAGAAAGGAAAACATAATTCCTAACAAGAAAGAAGAATGACCTATCGGATTTTAAATACCGACTCTAGCGACCTTGACATGCACTTTTGGCCTTCTTTGTATAGCAAATTTGATGTTCAACTCTTGTTGCAAGCTCTGCCATGAAACCGGTCTTCAACACTTCATTTCTTTGATCTGATCCTTAGTCGACTTGTAGTGCCCATAGGGTTTTCACCATCAAGCCTCTCTCATTTGCTCTTTCTTTCTCTCGACTCACCGTCGCCTTACGGTGCTCGTGCGGGTTTTCACCGATAAGACTCTCTCATTTTGATTTCTCTCATCGTGGAGTCTCGTGGTGGTTTTCATCATCTTGACTTCTTCATTCTACTTTGTTTGGATTAGAGTGTTGCCCTTGTTGTGATTCACCTTTGCTCGTTTGACTCGGCAATTCTTGAAGATTGATCGGAAGGTCTTCCTTTGGACTGTAATGCAGGCTTTTGGATGGGATATAGAAAAAAAAAGATATAAAAGGACTCAAATTATTTTAAACGTGGGTTAAAGGATTACAACTTCCGGAATCTTATTCATTCAACAACCATAACTTCTGCCCCAGTTTCCTTCTTGGGGGATTTTTTTTTTGATTTTCTTTATTGTGACTGAACCTCAGTGAGGCTGCCTACGTACCCTTTCGGGATCAAGTCAAACGTAGTTCAGACTACGTTCGTATTCATTGTTGCATCTTGACTTCTCCCGATTTTTCTTTGCATTCTTTTTCTTTTTCTCTTTTTTTCTTTTCTTCTCTTTTTTTTTTATTTTTTTTCATTTGATTTCCCCACTCAGTCCTCAGTTTTTGTTGTTGATTCCGAAAAAGGGGTATGAAAGAAAATATAATAAGGCACAAAGGGATATCAATGGATAAAGTATTTGGATAGCCGAATAAAACGCCTTCGTCATTCCAATCTTCAAAACCTACCAAGTACAAACTACACAGTTAAACACCTTTGATGGATTCATATATTTGCCTTGATGACTCTCAGTGCCATTGGGCAACAATCCCGATACCACGATTGGTTCTTTTAACCTTGGGGTACTCTTGCCTTTGGCTTTAAATCGATGAAGCATGATGCATTTCCACGGCATTTCTTTATGTTACGCTTTCCTTAATGTTCACTTGATTCCGGCTTCACAGTATTCCAATATGTTTTTATTTCTTCCGAGTATCATTACATCTTCAACATTGTTTCATTGACTTTTAAAATCAGGCTTAGAATTATGTGCATGTCATGTTGCTAAAGTCAATATGAGAAGAAATACAAAGTGATCAGAAATGGAATGACTAGGAATGATGGGAAACAGAGAGTTGTATTAAACTGATGGGTTGAAACAACAAGACGAACAACAAAACGAACGGACTAGACTAGAATTACAAACCTAGACAGCACTAAACAAATTTATTACTAAACAAAGCAAAGTGGAAAGATAGAAGGGTTTTGACTCTCAAGACAACGTCCGGATTACAACCCTGAAATTACCCGGGCAAGAGAGATAAGACACCAAAATATACCACCAAAACTCCAAGAGACGGAGCGCCTTCCCAATTGACAAGCATGGCATCCTAGCCACTAAATTCTGCATTAATGTTGCCAAGATCACTTTCTGTTTCAATATCTTCAACTTCAGTTAACCTTCCAAGAAGATTTTCATTACCCACATCACCGGGTATCATTCCCACAAAATGTGCTCCGTTATGTGCAGGTAAAGGATTCTGTGCAATGTTTTGGATGCCACTGCCTTGGACCGCAATTATTCCTTCCCGAATCATTCTTTCTATCTCTCTTTTCAAATCCCGACAACTTTCAACATCGTGCCCCAGGGCATTGGAGTGGTATTCACACCTTTTGGATGAGTCAAAACTTCTCGCACGTCGGTCCACCCGATTTGGAGGAACGGGTGCAATCATGCCATGTCGTTTTAACTTCTCAAACAAGCTTGCATAGGACTCTCCTATTGGTGTAAAATTATCTTTCAACTTATGTTCCTTTCCATACCCCTGGCTTGGATATGGGTTATAAGGTATTTGAAAATTTTGCGGAGGCTGGTAAAGATTTTGTGATGTTCGGGCTCGCTTTCTTGGGTGTTTTGAGGATCGAGCAACATACTGGACTGGTTCAACAGAGTATGGAGGGTTCTGAGGCGGGTAGTAATGCTTAAGAGGGTGATGGAAAACTTGATGAGGTTGCATATACCTTCGAGATGTTCTCATAGGACCTCTTCTCGACCCCGATGTCATCATGATTTCGTCATCCCTCCCATTCACATCACTGAATTCACTTTGGACATCCTGAGCCGCATTTTTGAGAGCTTCTTGACTTATAATTTTGCCTGTCTTAAGACCATCTTCCACCATTTCTCCCATTTTGATTATTTCTTCAAAGGAGTGACCAACTGCAGATATCATGTTTTGAAGGTAATCCGGCTCTTGAGCCTGAAGGAAAACAGTGGCCAACTCGTGATCATTCATGGGTGTCTTAGCTCTCGCTGCCTTCTCTCTCCATTTGATGGCATATTCCCTGAAACTTTCAGTTGGTTTCTTTTTCAGTTTAGAAAGGGAAATGCGGTTTGGGGTGACGTCAATATTGTATTGAAACTGTTTGATAAAGGCTTGTGCCAAATCATCCCGGACGTGCCAACCAGATGCGTCCTGATCCCAAAACCATTCAGATGCTACTCCCGAGAGGCTTTCCCCAAAATAAGCCATAAGCAATTCTTCTTTTCTTCCCACACCTCTCAATTGGTTGCAATACCTTTTCAGGTGGGCTATGGGGTTTCCGCGTCCATCATACTTTTCCAATTTGGGAACCTTGAAACCAGGCGGCAAGTGGACATCGGGGAACATACAAAGATCTCTGAAGGCAACACTCTTTTGACCTGCCATTTCTTGTATGTTTTTCAGCCGTCGTTCTAATCTCTTCAATCTTTGGGCCATTTCTTCCTGTACATTCTTTCGGGTAAGCTTCTCAACGTTTTCAGGAAGGTCAAACGAGTACGAGTGGTACTCGGGAGAGTGATACTGTTCTTGCTGTATAGCAGATTGTGACTCATGAGAAGGCTGTCCTTGGCCATTGGCCCATGCTTGACGCATTTTGGTCATTTGTTGCTTCAGTGTTCTGTTCTCCTTAACCACAGTAGACCCTTGTTGAATTTTCTGACCCTGAGTCTCTTGAGCACTCGTAACAGCTTCAATGCCGGTTATCATTTTCCTTGGATCTTGCTTTCCAATTTACCACAACCAACCACCTCGACTTTCTGGATTAACAAAACGAAACCACCGGGTTAGCGTTAAGGTATTTCACTTATTGATTTCCTTTGTTTTTTTTTTTTTGCTATTTTCTTTTCTTTTTCCCTTTTTGTGCTTTTTTTTTCATTTTCTATTCTCTTTTTTTTTCTTTTTGTAGTTTTTCATTTTCATTTTTTTCTTTTTGGTTATGGAAATGGTCGAATCCTATGTGGATTGCCTACGTATCATGACCCCGCATGAATCAGACCGGGCGTAGTTCTTGCAAATTAATGCAAGAAATAAAGAGATGTTTATTTGATTTTTTTTTCTTTGATTTTTTTTATTTGAAGGAAAATTATAGAAGTCGACTCCAACTACAAACTTGTGTAGGAGATTTCTACAAGAATAAGAATATTTTTGGTGTCAATTATGACTATTTCTACAAAATTGGCCACATAATGGCTTATTTGACAAAATGACTATTTTTTGCAAAATTTATTTAAGAAAGATAAGCTTGAAATTTTTTTTATCCTGTGGCTCATGGGGCATCGTTCGGCATCACCATAAACCAACACAAGACTATTTTTCATAAATTGGCCATGTAATGGCTTATTTAGACAAAGTGGCTATTTTTTGCAAAATTTATTTAAGAAAGATAAACTTGAAAAAAAAAAAAAAAAATTATCCTGTGGCTCATGGGGCATCATTTGGCATCACCATAAACCAACGCAAGACTAAGGAAGTTAAAAATGCAAAAATATGGCTATTTCAGCAAAATTTCGGCCATGTAATGGCTTGTTTGATAAAGTGGTTATTTTTGAAAAGTTGAGCGATGACTCAAACTTAATTTTGCGGATACAGCCTTTCGATATTTCCGCGAGGGAATATTTCAAGGCTGTGTCCAAAATTATTTAAAATGATTCAAAGTGGCTATTCTTGCAAAAACGGACATCCGGTGTCCTTTTGAGGAATATTCGGCTTATTTTAAGCAAGAATAGCATCACCCGACTTATTTATAACAAAAATAAAAATTTTGACATTTTTTGGTTATTTTTGCAAAAGGGGTGTGAACCCGGACTTGATTTTGCGGCTATGGCCTTGCAACATTTCCACAAGGAATATTTCAAGGATGTGCCCGCAAATTATTAAAAATGATTCAAAGTGGCTATTTTTTGCAAAAGAAGCCTTCCGACGTCCTTTCGGAACATTCGGCTATTTTCAAAAACAGCGTCACTTCGATTTATTGACAAAAACACACACACATTTTTTTATTTTTTGAAAAGGGTGGCCTTTCAACATTTCCATAAGGAAAATTTCAAGGCCATTATTCAAAAAGAAAAGAGTCAAAGTGGCCATTTTTGCAAAAACAGCCTTCCGGTGTCCTTTTGGAACATTCGGCTATTTTCAAAAACGACATCACTTTGATTTTATTGAAAACTAAAAATTCGACATTTTTGGTTATTTTTTGAAAAGGGGTGGTTGGACCCGTCACGGGTTGCCTACGTATCCCACCTAATGGCGAGAATCAAACCTGCGTAGTTCGGTCAGATTATTTGACCAATCATTTCAACAAAACTGTTCTACCTATTTTTCAAAAAAAAAATTCTTTCAAGCAATTGACAACATTTCGTCGACATTTCGATATTTTCTATTCTAAAATTTCCTCTCTTTTTGTTTTTCAGGAATTTAGCCAATAATAATCTAGAACAAATAAATGCAACATATAACATGCTCGGTCTTTTATTACCGGGTCACTTGTCCTAGACGGACCCAACCCCTGTGTTGAGTCCCCTAAGTCAGATATGATGCAAATAAACGTCCTAAATCTAGGTTCAATATCCTGAAGTTTCATCGGTACTAGACCGTGTACCCGAGCGGACAACTCGGATCGAGGAGGGGGCTACGTACCGGTGACCCGCGGAGTCAATCGGCTTTGTAACTTGTCCGGCCTCTTTTTCTTATTTTTGGAATTGACACTAACAGAAAGGGGAGTCTCAACCAGTAAGCACATCCCCGGGGGTAAGAAGAGAAGGGTTTTCGGTACAGTTTTATATATACAGTTCACGCAATATCAAAGCGGTAAACATGTAGCACATTAATCAAAATATATAATGAAATCGGATATAAGCAAAAACAGCAATTTAACTGAGCTCGAATTCTTAAACCCTGAACCGAAGTTCTGGGTTATTAGTCCCCAGCAGAGTCGCCAGAGCTGTCACACCTCCTTTTTCCGCACCCATACATAACGTAATGTGCCACTGTTTAATACTACACCCCGAGAAGAGATGTAACAATAATCATGGAAGGAGTTTTTCCACTTAAAGGATAGTCGGAACGGGATCAATTTATTTAATTTTTTCGAGTCGCCACTTGGGAAAATAATGGTGTCCCAAGTCACCGGTTTAATCCCGAACCGAGGAAATTTATGACTATGTAATACAGTCTGCGAAACTAGAAACCTGGATAAGGAATTCTGTTAACCCGGGAGAAGGTGTTAGGCACTCCCGGATTCCGTGGTTCTAGCACGGTCGCTCAACTGCTCTTTTTGCTTTTATCTGATTTCTTTATATATTTTAACTATGTGCTTTTAATGTTCCACTTTTCAATTTTAGAAGAATTGCGACGTCACGAAAACACATTTCGAGTCACACCGCAACCAGTACGCCTGTGACTTTAATGCATTTCGGTTTCGCCGAGAATAAGATTTGGGTCACATAAATGCGCACCCGTCATTAGGAAGGTATTATTATTAACTAACGCGCCTAAGGAGTTTATCGTGTTAACTTTGGGAAAGACCGTGAAATTCACTAAACGGTATTCCCGAGTCTAAGTATTTTATAGCGATTTATTTGAGGGCCCCGCAATTATATATTTGTGCGGCGAGGCTCGTCTCATTTTTATTTAAAGGCCATACCTATGGTGTGCTACATTTTCTATGTTGTTTTTCCCTATCTATGAAAGAAAATAATAATCCAATGCTCAAAATCTGGTAAAAATGAATAAAACAGCGTTTGAATTGGGCCCAAATAGCTAGGCCAATAATCTCAATTTTTTTTAAAAAAAAAAAAAATACTGACGCAAGTAGCACAATTTCAAATATCCCAAACTGTTTTGTGTAATAGAAACCAAGGAATACCTTTATTGATTTAAACATTGTATGACTAATTTCAGGACAGAATCTGTTAATACTTAAATTTGAATTATCTAGTTGTTAATATCCTATGTAGATTTACAAACAGATTTCCCCTTTTTTTTCGGTTAACTATTAATTATGCTTATTCCATATTTAATCTAAGTGATAACATCTAACTTAAGCTTGAACCTATTTTTATTGCTATGAAATTAAACCCAAAATTTAATTCAAAATGAAGTCAAACAAAATAGCTAAGAGTTACACAATCTACTGAATTCTAATTGTAATATGTTCTTTCAACCTTGTAATTGAATAATAACAATAAATGAGGACTTGTAATGACAGTCCAAACAGTTTCGAATCATATAAGTAAAAACAGAATCAAATCCAAAAGGTTTTTAAGAAGGAAAGTCCAACATACTACTAGACATAAAGGTTTAATCATACATTTAACTCAAATCACTATGATAACCGATACTACAAAATTAATCCAAAGCTGAATAGATCAAAACTTGCAAATTCCAGCTTTATTTTTCATTCAATAGAGTTTATATTGACAGTGATGTGTACCTGAGAAAATCCGAAAAATAGAAGAGAGATCAGCAACAGTCTATACAAGATTCCAGCAGTAAATTTACAGCAGCAGTGAAATAGACAGTTAACTCAGGAGATGATTTTCAGAATTCCAAAATCGCTTCAAGACCCCAATTTCACTCACAGAAACAGTATTCTACTGATTTGTAATGAATCCACTATTGTTTTTTGGATTTTTTTTTTGAAGATAATTTGAAGACAAAAGAGAAGAAAAAACTAATCTGAAATATTAATTTCAGATCTGGAATTTAGCTATTTTTTTTTTGGATTTTTCTAGGTTTATTTGGTTCCAATTTCTAAAAGAGACCTCAAAAATCAGAAGGAACCCCCCCCCCATTATTAATGCTGAAAATTACCTATTTATAGGCCCAAAAGAGAAAAAATCTAAAAATTACTATTTCACTAAAACCCCTTCAATTTTTAGCTTGTTGCACAAGTTAGTGCAATTATTCTAGTGAAAGCTACACTAAAACCCCTTCTAGAATAGTCTACCATGTTCCATTTCCCTTGTATTACCTATTGTGCCCTCACTTGTTAAGGACAACTACTAATTCTACCCTTTTTTATCCCCAAGCTGCCCTTAATGCTCTATGTTTATCACAACTATGCCAATTCCTATCCCAATTGTACCCTTTCCTCTTTTAAACTTATTACCACTATACTAATTATTATTCCCCATTTACCCCTACTTCTTAAGGCTAATTACTGTCCTAATTTTTGTATTTTATCCCTATTTTAACCCATTTTCAGACTGTATTTATCAAATAGCCACAATTAAGTGACTATTGTTCAATTAGCCAATTGGCACTTTCAACTACTTTAAATTGAGATTAATTCAATAACTAAATTCACATTACATTCATAACCAACCCTAAGCAGCCTTACAAACATAGCCACTTTTGTTCAATTATTCAATTAACAAGACTCGGGGAACAATTTGATAGATGGTGAGTCTCATCAATCGAAATAACTAACCGAAATTGAATCTATCCAGTAATTGCCTTAGGTTGCTATGAATCGTGCGATTTCAACTATCGACTTAATTGAATCTAAACTTAGTCTAAGGGACAACTTTCCTAATCGAACTAACAGCTATAACCAATCAAACCTAAGTGTCAATCAATACTGATCACAATTAAGCAATGTCAATTAACCCACTTTAACAAGAAGATTCTAAACAGGCTCAAACGGATTCATAAACAGATCCTAGAATTCAATTGTCCTCACAAACCATCGATAAACTACAAGTATCGGAAGCAAGGCAAACTATATACATATTTCAGAATGAAAAATAAGAAATTAAAAAGAAAACAGGAATCCTACCTCCTAGCAATTAGTTAGAATTTACTAACATATAAGAAAACTTATAGTCTGTTTTATTCATAACATATAACAATTAATCAAATTAGTCGATTACAAAACCCGGCAGATTATCAAAAAGGAGAAGACTTATTATTTTTTATTTATTCTGTTTTTTCTTGCAATTCGTGTAAAGAAAACAAAAAGCAATCAAGAAAACAATTTAAAAGAACAAAAACAGAGAGATTAAAGGAACTTAGCAAACAATTTGAGCCATTCCAACACTTTCAAATAAACCAATTAGCTCATTAACAGTTTCATTTTATCTTTGGACTTATCTGGAGTGAAATTCTTGATAGCAATATCATCAATAATGGGCGCAGAAGTAGGGTCATATTCCATGCCAGGATTTGTGAAAACGACACGCGAGTCATCTTCCTCAGCTTGAAAGGCCCTCGCGTAGGAATCCCAGCCCTGGACATTATACAGAATATGAAGATCGATGGTCTGTGATGCCGGAGGTACTGACACGTTCAGGGACTCGAGCTGGGCGCAGGTGCGAGCCGCGCTGAAGGTGATTGAATAAATGGAGCCTTTGTACTTCTTTGTCATCAAACTTTCTTCCGATAAGTCTTTTGACATCGAAGATGGTCCCCTCTGGGTTAACAGCGGCTAAATTCTTTGCTGCCTCACCGATCATCCTCTCACCATTAGTGAAGGCAACCCATGAAGGGGTGATACGATTACCTTGGTCATTTGCTATGACCATTCTTGTAAACACCAACACATGAGTATCCAATAACTTTCTTTCCAGTTATTGGTTGTTCCAAGATCTATTCCAATAACTGTTCCCAACTTGGAAGCTTCTTCCGTGGCTATGCAAACAAACATCCGAACAACACGATCTCGAAGACGATCAAAGACGCGCGTCTATTCCACGCACCACCGGCCATTGCTCCACGATCTGAACACGTTCCACTTATCAACTTTCTTAAAACACAGGCTAATAACTCCTCCTCTGTCTCTCTTTTTCGTTATCTATTGACGGTTAATTTTGGACTCTTCTCTCTCTCTCTTGTGTAAGTGGAGAACAGAAGGGGACTGAGACACAACTTTGAATGAAGATTTGGGGTGGTTTTGGTGGCGGCGCCGCCGTGGGTGGTGGGTGGCGGTGCATCTAGGGTTTGAGTTTTGGGCGTTTCGGTTGGGTTTTGAAAGAAGCTACTTGGATAGATGTAATGAGGAGTATGAGGGGAGTTTTTGGGTGTTGGTTTTGCAGGGAAAGGACGCCGGCCGCCGCCGTGGGAAGGCGGAACCCTAGCAGCGGCGGTAATGAATAAGAGAAGAGGGGTCGGCTAGTTTGGACATGAAGTAAAGAAGAAGACAATAAGTCTTCTTTATTTGACTTGGTGTATTAATTTGTAACGAGGATTTTGGAGCCGTTGGATTTAACCATGAATCAAGGGCTGAGATTAAATATTTCAGAGAAAGGGGAAACCGGGTCTGGCTTGAACCGGTTGGGCTGGGCGTGGGTAATTTTCGCCTGGGCTGGGGCTAGGCACGTTTGGGCTGGTATTTGAGATGGCAATTGGCCCAATCTCTTGCCATGGTGTTATATTTCCCCTTTACATTTGTGTATTACTTTTTTTTGTATTTTAATTTCTTGTATATTTTTTTATTTTTTTTATTATTCTACTTTGTAATTATTTGAAACTTATTAAAAATTAAACTAATTACCTCTTTTTTGACAATTTTTTTAATTTAAAAGCTAACTAATTTTGATTTTTTTTCTTTAATTTGTTAGAAAATGAATTAACTTCCTAAGAATGCAAATTTTTTTGTATTTTCATTTATCACACGCAATTAACATGCAAAACAACTAACACAAAATTCACACAAAAATTATGACAATAAAGAAAAATTATTTATTTTGGATTTTATATGAATAACTCATGTGTAGGGTAAAAGTCACGTGCTCACAGTAGCAAAATAGTGGTTATTTTTCATTGACTTAGTAAACGCTGTCTATTTTTTATTGACCAGTACAAAAACTGGCTATACCGTGCTATTTTGACCTCAAATTCTCGTTTCATTCATGAGATAGCCCAAGACAAAAAGGCCATAAAATTTTAGAGCCAAATTATGGGCTGCACAGCAATCCAATTTGGGCCGTCTAAGAAGTTTGACCCATCAGCTTACTCCGACGCTAATAATTGCTTTTAAACAGATGAAGTAATCTCTCAGTCCGGTAAATACCAAATACCAGCGGCAAAATCAAATCAAATTAATCAAATTCTCAAAGTGTTTCTCTGCGTCTCTGTTGGAGTTAGCAAAGTAGAAGAAAGGCCCAAAGATGGAGGAAGATTTGAAAATGGAGGCAGTAAGCGAAGTTGAATTAGACGATGAACACGATTCTAAAGAGAGCGTTGCGCAGAGATATTTCCTTCAGGAATGGAAGCTTGTCAAATTACTCCTCGACGATATTATTTCCAATGGCCGTGTCTCCGACATCTCTTCTGTGCACAAGATCCGATCTATCGTACTCTCTCTCTCTCATGTCTTTCCTCTGCAAAACTATTAGCTCAATGCTATATTTGTAATTGAATATACCAGTAAAATATAACTTTGGTGAGTAAATTCCTGATGATGCCAAGCCCAAAAACCTTAATAGTGTACCTGAATTTTGCTTTTAAAACATCAATTCCTTATAGCTAGTGGAAGTTTAACAATAGTTACTCCATCTTTTTTTCTTTGGGTAATACATTAATTCTTTGTTTGACTATTAAACATATATGATTTGCAGATGGACAAATATCAGGAGCAAGGTCAATTACTTGAGCCTTACCTCGAGAGTATGGTTTCACCTCTCATGTCCATTGTCCGTTCAAAAGCTGTCGAACTGGGTGCTGCCCCGGAAGAAATTCTTGAAGTAATCAAGCCTATATGTATTATTATCTATTCTCTGGTGACGGTTTGTGGCTACAAGGGTGTTGTCAAGTTCTTCCCTCATCAGGTCTCTGACCTGGAGCTTGCAGTATCTCTCCTGGAGAAATGCCATAATACACAAGCTGTAACATCATTAAGACAAGAAAGTACTGGAGAGATGGAGGCTAAATGTGTGATGCTATTATGGCTTTACATTCTTGTATTGATCCCGTTTGATATATCTTCTGTGGATACTAGTGTTGCAGATAATAACTACACTGGAAGTGATGAGCCACCTCCACTTGTACTAAGAATCTTAGAATTCTCTAAAGACTACCTTTCAAGTGCGGGTCCTATGCGAACCATGGCTGGATTGCTGCTTTCAAGGCTTCTAACACGCCATGATATGACAAAGGCTTTTACCAGGTCTGACTGCCAAATCTTTTCCATTTATAACACGATGATTTGAAGCCAAGTTTAATAAATTACTCTCCCCCCCCTCCCACACCACCACACACACACACGAACAAAGGAAAAAAGAAAACATAAAAGTAGATGGATGCTCTGGTCATTCTCGTGCATGCACAGTTATGTTGGTTAATGCAAACGAAGAGACACGTGCTAGAGTAGCATTTACTGCATTTCACTTTGCTTGTTACGTGACACATGCAGTTCACTGCTATGGCCTATGCCCGATCAGCAAATGAAATGCATGTCTGTATGAATGCAAATTGTCATAGGTGCCTGCTAAGCATTCTGTTTCATTTTTCTCTATATTGAACATGAATATTATTTCTTTGAACAACACAAGAATAAAAATCTTTTAAGATTGAAGATCGGAGAAAAGTAAGGATGTTGATTTTTTTGTGCCTCCTTACGGAATTTTTCTTAAATAACCAAGAGTTCCCCTGTGAGTTATCTCATAGCTGGCCCAAAGGTCTGAAACTCGGGAAAGTATGAGCCTGCCTGTCCTGATCCCCCTTAAATATCAGCCTTCGTGTCAGTGTCAGGGTTCAACTTGAGATGTGCGCCCAATCCACACATTCCTTGGTACATTCTTACCATTCAACCAAAGCCCTTGATGACCTCCTTAGGGAATTATTTAAGTGTTTCAAAGTTCTTTAGCCATATTCATATTTGGTTTCCTGCAATTTTGTTTTCAGCTTTGTGGATTGGACACATGAAGTTATGACGTGTCTTTCAAATGATGTTGTCAATCATTTCCAGTTATTGGGTGCAGTTGAAGCACTATCTGCTATTTTCAAGGTTCGTCTTTTGTTCTTTATGTCCTCTTTTGAAATACTTTGTTTTTTATGTATGATTGCCAGAAATTTGCAAGTATACGTTCCTACTTTAGAACGTATACATTCCTCTGATGCTCAAATTCGAATAAACTGCATTCATCTTTCATGCCTTGCCCTTCAGACCATGAAATCCTTATAGGTGCTCTTCCTGGAGCAATTTCTTTTGAGAATTTTCCAAGACAGAGAGTATATTGACAGTCAGTTTTTTAAAGAAATGGACAGGGTTGGAACATTCAATTTGGATTTTATCAAGTAAATTCCAGGTTTAAGTTTCAGTAACTTTCAGATATATCTTCTGGTGTCATGATTGGAGACCTGTTGTTGAATGGAAAAGACAGATCAATCATCAGATGCAGTCTAACATCTTTAATAATGTAGACAGCTCATTTTGGCTGTACTCACTATGGAGTGGTACAATTGTTCAACATGTTATGTACCCGTTATATTTGGTAATCTTGCAGTCTTGTTCAATATGAGTATTTTTATGCACAGTATTGTTTCCTCTAAGTGCAGAATGGAAGCCCTAAACTGCTGCTCAGTGTGGTTCCTGGTGTTTGGAATGACACATCAGCGCTGCTAAAGTCCAACACTGCATCTCGGAGTCCTTTACTTCGCAAGTACCTTGTGAAGCTAACTCAAAGGATTGGGATAATCTGTCTCCCTCCACGTTATCCGGCATGGCGATATGTGGTTAGATAGCTAGTCATGCAAAATATGTAGCTTAAGTGTTTCTTTCAAGTTATAAATTGATGGTTGCTGTGCTTGAATATTTTTTTGTGCATTTAAATAGCAACTACGTTCAGGATCATCATTGGGAACAAGTTGTCCTACTTTCTAATAGAAAAATGCTGATGATTTATAGGGAATAAGGAGATTAGGGTCTTTGTAGTTATCCGTCAGGAGCGTCCTTTTTTCTTTATGTTTCCCTGCTGATCTTTATTTGATTTTGAACATTGTCCTCCTTTCTTGATCTTCTGTATCCTTGTCAACCATTTCTCTTTCATTTGACCAACAAAAAAAAAAAAGAATACAGTGGTCTGATGTCTACCAAAGTTAAGACCTATTTCTCAGCTCCTTGTGACCCGCCACGTCATCATTCCACATAGGCGCCATCTAGCATATATTAATGCCATGTGGAAGCTTACATAAGAGGAAGGCGCATTTGTTAGAAGATTCTAGAGAAGTATGGACATTTCCTTTAGGAAGAACCTAGATCCTTATTGATTTGCTAGGAAAGTCCTTGGAATATTCTAAGTGTGTAGAGAATTCTAGAGAAAGCCCTTATCTGGTAAATATTAAGGACTTGTGTAATAATTAATATTTACACACTAGCCCCTAGGAGACTAATATATAAAGGGGGGCCATTCATTTGTGATTCATCAAGCAAACAATTCAAGTTCTCTCTAATACAAAGCTTCCTTAGCAATTCTCTTGTGTTCTTTCTAGTATTCCCTTAGCGATCTTGAGTGTAGTAAAGCTGACTTGGTATAGCAAGAACGTGAGCTAGTGGTGCAAGATCGTGAGCGAGTTGTCAAGTGTCACACGTGTACTTAGTTAATTACTAAGGACGTGACATCCTTCTGTCTATTCGATAGCTGGATATTCGTCTTTGTTTCTCATTCTTGCGCATTTTGGTATTCCACTGGAAACACTTTTGTACTGATCTACTCGCCATGGAATGTGGAAAGAAATAGTTGTTGATATTACTTGCTTTTTTCATGTAGGGAAGAACCAGCACACTTGGAGGGAATATTACTGCCAATGGAATCAAAAAGGACCAATTCAATGACGCTAGAAACAATGATCCTTCATACTTCTATCAAGACTCAAATTGTCAGGAAGAAGAAGATATAGATGTCCCTGATATAGTAGAAGAGATTATTGAATTACTGCTGTCAGGGTTGCGTGACACGGTATGTCTAAAGGGTGAGCTTCCATTATGTACTGATCTGGCTGTCCTTGTAAATCTTTACCTTTTACAAATTCAAGTTGATAGCAATTTTCCTTGGATGTCTTTTCTTAAAAAGTAAATCCTCCTTCACTTCCTCCTCATTGAGTATGAAGTCCACGATTCTTTCGTTGAAGTTTGATAAGTGTAAGTTGAATATCCACGTAAGTTCTTCTCTCTATTTTTGAGCTGTTGCATTTGAAAACTTGATATCTTGATGCTAAGGTTGTGTCTCGGTGTGTGAAGGGAGGGGGGTTTCGGCTTGTCAAAAGTGTCAGTTGCTTATGTCTTTTAGGAGCTTTTAGTATCACTCACATTGTGGAACAGACACTGGAACATATATTTACCTCTGTTCAGGCCAATCGATCTCATTTGCATTCATCTGTAGTTACTAGTTTTAAAAACAGGTATATGTATCCTCATGCAAGCAAAATTTGATTCCTTTTTCAACATATTACTGTTGCAGGACGTCCTTTTATTTAACACATTTTCACTTTATTATTTTCATTGCAACTTTCTCATCTTAGAGGATCTTATAATGGTACTACAGGACACCGTTGTGCGTTGGTCTGCTGCAAAAGGTATTGGCCGTGTTACTTCACAGTTAACTTACTTGCTTTCAGATGAAGTCCTTTCATCTGTTCTGGAGCTCTTTTCGCCTAGCGAGGTGTGTTGCCCAGTTGTTTCTTGACAGTTGATCTACTATTGTCTTATGAGATAGCCACTATATCCGCATACAGAATATTGATTAAGGAGATACATCCGGCGATGCTAATAGTTCCTCTTACACTTCAAGTTTCTTTTTTGTTCGTTTGGATTGGATCATAATTATGTATTCTACTGTTGCAGGGAGATGGCTCGTGGCATGGTGGTTGTTTGGCGCTGGCTGAATTGGCACGTAGAGGATTGCTGTTACCTGTTAGTTTTCACAAAGTTGTGCCTGTTGTTATAAAGGTTATCTTTACTGCAAAACGTCCTACTTTTATTCTTAGTACTTTTGATCTCTCCTTAACTCCATTTATGTAGAACTTTGTAATTGAGCTATTTATTTTCTCCAAAAAAAGTATGAAGTTGCTAGTGATACGCAGCTTGCTTTGTCGTTTTCAATCTTTCTCCCTCTTTCCGTGCCTTCAAGTAAAACTTATTGGTTAAGAAAGCAGGCAACTCATAGTCGACTTGCTCCACTCCATTTTGCTGGATTGCTGCTCTAGTTCTCTCTGGCAACTCTATAGGTCGCTCGGGATTCTGTAGTAACACACTATAGTATTCAAGGAAAACATTATACCAAGAATCCCTTATCATATTTGTTGCTTCAATTTCTGTTGCAGAAAACATTTTTTTATTAAAAAGGTGGGGGTCCAGTACAGCTTGCATGCACCTCGACTACTCCACCTCCACCGAATACCTGCTAGGCTGCTACCTCCCACCACCACGACTACCGGGTAACCATCTACCAATGCCTAGGCAGACTGATTGGGGTTTTCGCTGCTGCGGGGATTTAAAAAGCAGACATTCTTTCTTCTTGCAGAAATACAACAGATAAGACCTGCTGCCTACTTCCATACACGAGAGGGAGGAAAGGGCCTTTGTTTACCCATGAAGAGTTTGGTGGCTGAAAACTGTAGGCAACCAGAACCACAGATTCCCATAGGACTCATATGTGCTGACTGCTGTGTGCTTATGGATCCAATTTAACTTATTTTTTTAGATGTCATTATTGTACTTGCATATGTTTTTCTGTGTCTCGAGTTGCGTACTTATGCACATATACTTTTCGCCTTCAAATCACGTGTCTTTTAGATTTTCTATATTATCATCCAATTGTTAGCTTCCAGAACACAAATCATGCTCTTTTGATGTTTACCAATGAGTATGCACAGGTAATGATATATTCTTGGTTTGGTTCGAATGAGTTACTGAAACATATCCAATCCAGACTACCTGGTTCAGGATAATGGATTGCACTTGTCTCGGATTATCCACTCACTAAACTCTTGGCTCGTTGAAGCTGGATTTTGTCCCCTTAATAACGAGGGAAAGTTTATTTTGGCAGGCATTACATTATGACATTCGAAGGGGTCCACATAGCATTGGATCTCATGTACGTGATGCTGCTGCTTATGTTTGTTGGGCATTTGGCCGTGCATATTACCATGCAGATATGAAAAGCGTACTTGAACAGCTTGCTCCACACCTTCTCACTGTGGCATGCTATGACCGTGAGGTACCAAAAACACAGGGGACATTCCTTACCCAGTCAAGGTGCTTCTTCCTCCAATTGAAATGATGAAACATTGGTATTATTTCCCAGGTTAATTGTAGAAGAGCAGCAGCTGCTGCTTTTCAAGAGAATGTTGGACGACAAGGAAATTTTCCTTATGGTATCGATATAGTGAATGCAGCTGATTTCTTTGCGCTTTCATCACGTATAAACTCCTATCTTCATGTTGCTGTCTACATTGCTCAATATGATGGCTATCTTTATCCTTTTGTTGATGAGCTTCTGAACAGCAAGATCTGTCACTGGGTATGTTTATATTTGCTTGGTTCCTTGCTTCAACTCATATACAGCACTTCTTTTGTAAAATATTTATTGGTTTGCTTGAGTGTGGTATGGGAAGATGCATAATGCAAATTAACCAAAGATATGGTTGCATATAGCTGCTTCCTCACCAACGTTTCTATTTATGGTCTTAGCAAAAGAGTACTGTTGCAAGTTTGGTCACAGCATGGAACTGAAATAGGATAGAAGGAATATGAATAGAATTGTGATGGGAATTTGTGTACAAATATCATTTTCTGGTTTAATTGTTTTATGTTTGAGAACATAATTTTTCGCTCTGGATTACTTAGAAAAGGATGTGTGACGTGTCAGCGAAATTACAGTGGTCAGAAAAGATAGTTGACAGAGAAGGTTGTTTTAAGGATCTTTTGGATTGGGAAAATAAAGGTGTTGCCTTAATTAATGCAAACTACTGGTTCGTTTAGCACAAATGTATAATTCATCCTCTTGCTGTAATTTCTCTAGTTTCCTCCTCCAATTTAACTTAAGACATGCATCCATAGCAGTCTAAATCTGAGAACTCAGACCCCTGCTAATATCATACCAGCTGGCCGATGTACTTAACTTCTTTGTTTTTGCATTAATTAGTTCATTTGCTTGCACTTATTAGTTATATTATTGGTGGGTTCTGTTAATTCGTTACCTATTGTTGGAATATAGGACAAAAGTTTGAGAGAGCTTGCTGCAAATGCCCTTTCTTCTCTTGCTAAGTATGATCCTGGACATTTCGCTAGTACTGTTGTGGGAAAATTATTGCCTTGCACATTGTCTTCTGATTTGTGCATGCGTCATGGTGCAACTTTAGCTACTGGGGAAGTTATATTGGCTCTTCATGAGTGTGACTATGTTCTTTCCGCAGGTTGGTGTCTCCTTTTCAACTTCAAACTCTTAGTATTTGACTGAGGTCAAAGATCAAGCTGGTTCTTACTGGTTTCAAAATTAGGTCTTCAATGCATTTTTTTCTTTAGCTCTTTATTCATGAATTTTAGCTTTCCTTGTTCTCTCTTGATGAGTTATACAGTTCTGCATTTTACCGGAAAGCAAGATTTGCTCATAAATCATTATTGAAAGTCTAGAACTATACTGCATTAGAAAGTAAATTAAGTTTAAAAAGAGAAACAATTACTACGTGTGCTAATTTTTGCACGTATATTCCACATACTTTTGGTGTTATATGTCCATACTTGTAGGGGAAATGTTTTTTCCCCACTGTTCTTTTGTGAAATGTGACGAGCGCAAAACACAACACAAAATTATTGCTCGCTAGTCAAAGATAGTACAGTTTAATTATCGTCTCCACGGGGATTGGATTTAAACAGTATTCAAATAATCTTCAATTAACACTTGATTTAATGATTATCAACTTCGATTAACTACTAAACATTAAGCAATTAACAGTTGATCACAAAAGATAGCAGATGAGCAACAAATAAATATCAATGAGAGAAATAATGTCAATTGACTAGACATGTGCAAGATAATTGACTCGGGATCCAACTCTTGAGTTAGTTCACTGTATAATACTGTTGATTCCCACGAATTCAACAGATAATTAGGTTACCCTTGAAGTTAATATTCCTCTTTCAATTAAACGTTAATTTCAGTAATTAATCCAATTGAAGCACGGTAAACAATTGCAACAAATAAAATGATGGTTATGGTCTAGAGGATAACTTTTCACGAATATTTCCCTATTTTCTAGTTCGATTAACAATTCAAGAGACTCTTTTGATTACCTATTTGAATCACGAATTTAAACTAGAGCATAAGATGTAAAGAAATTCCATATCAAGCTCCTCTTTCGATTAAGCAAGATAAGAAATGACTTCACAATATCAGGAATCGAATCCCTAATCAAATTATCACACCGTATCTGTCAACACCCTAATGGAAATTACTCCATAGTAATGGAAAAAGTCATCTCAATAAGGTTTAAAAACATAGAAAACATCAATGCTACTGAGTCGATACAAACTCCCCTATTGCACCGATTGTTGGTTGAAATCTTGATGAATTCTTGTGTTTTCTTGCCTTAGTTGCTTCTCAAATCTTTCGTAGGTCAAAAGCCCCTTCAAAAATGTGTTTCCGGTGTATCCGGGCAAAGTTACCCTCTCTGATCTGAAATAGGATTAACTGGGTGAAAAATTGCACAGGCACGCTGCACTGGGTGATGCACTGTGCGTTACATTAGTTGGGATTTCCAGAAACTTGGAAATTTTCACTCTACTGCTGTTTTCTCTTGCTGCGTCGCCCACTGTATTGTTTCTGCTGCCTTATGCTATTGCTTTTGCAATTTTAAATCCAAAGCTCAATTCTTTGTGATTCTTGCCTAACTCTCACTTATCTCATTCCTTTTCTAATTCTGTGTTTGTCTTCTTTAGCTTCTGTCTCTTGCAACATGATTTTTCCATTAGCAGGTCTCATTAGTCACCTTGGATTGCACAAGGTGCTTAGCACTATTTCATCTCTTTGTTATTATTTTCTTCTATTTTCTATGCATACTCAGCTTTCAACCTCCAAATTTGTTCCCAGCTTAACCTTTGGACTTCTACTCAGACTTCAAAGTCCCATTATATTCATTCTAGCTCTAAAAATACACCTTAGCTCGGAAGTACAACCTACACAACAGAAATCACGTTATGAGTATAAATTATCCATATTTTAGCTCAAACACAATTAAAGTTTAGCGAATAACAGGTGTAATGTAGCCAAAAATTCATATGTCTAGCCTACCATCAAAATGAAATCATGAATTCAAAGTGGACTATTTGGGGCTAGTTTCTTGTCATAGCTGTTTGCTCCCTATTAGTGTTTTTTTTTTGTCGACCCATTTTTCCTATATCCCAATTGAATATTCTGGGGTTATCAGAAGAATATTATGGGGGGTGGTAGCTACTTTTGTTAAGTGTGATTGTAGAGAAGCGAGTTATTGTCTTCATTAAGTGTAAATCTGGGGCACAGTATACTTCTGTATTATGTAATACCCAGAAATGACACATAATAATTAAAGAGCAACGGAAGTATTCTTCCTCAGTTTTTAGAAAAGTGGATTATTGCGGGAAAGCCAAGATGACACTGAATTTGGAAGGGGGATTACATTCTAAGACATGCAGTTCTTTTTTTTTCATAGTTTTACATGTAAAATCACCACGTGGGTGTCTTTTAAAATTTTGAAGTACCACGAGTCCTTTTCAAATTGCTGAAGAGAAAATCAGCTGGTCAAGGGTTATGACACCGTCTATTTCTGTGTTTTTCATGTATAGCTAATTGTGTGATCTCTCTCGATCTTTTTCTTACAGATCTGCAGAATCAAGCTGCTGGTGTGGTTCCAGCAATTGAGAAAGCACGGCTATATCGTGGAAAGGGTGGAGAAATAATGCGTTCTGCTGTTTCCCGTTTCATTGAGTGCATTTCTTTAGCTCGTGTCCAATTGACAGATAAAATAAAGCGGAGTCTGCTTGATACACTCCATGAGAATTTGAGACATCCTAATTCCCAGATACAGGTTAATCTTGTGACTTTGTCAGTTTCTTGTTGATTAGCTTCCTTTGAGTGAATTGCCTGATTCACTAGTGTGTTTGTAGGGGGCTGCGGTTGCAGCCTTGAAAAGCTTCTTTCCTGCTTACCTTGTGGCTTCGGAAAGTAAAGGCATCAATACCATTACATCAAGATACCTTGAGCAATTGACTGATCCTAATGTGGCTGCTAGACGAGGATCTTCACTTGCGCTTGGTGTTTTGCCATATAAGTTTCTAGCTAAAGGATGGAAGGAAATACTTCGGAAGCTTTGTGCTGCTTGTGAAATTGAGGTAAAGAAGTGCCTCTTCTGTTTTGTCTATTGCTGATGAGGAACTAAGCTGCACATTATCTTGAATGATTAAACACTTTCTGTATAGGCTAAACCTGAAGACAGAGATGCTGAAGCACGGGTAAATTCTGCCAAAGCACTTGTATCAGTGTGTGAAATTTTGACCGAGTCAGAAGAATATTCTCATCTATTCTCTGCAGAAGAATACAGATCTCTGTATGTTTTTATTAAGAATGAGGTTATGCAGACTCTATTTAAAGCTTTGGACGATTACTCTGTAGATAACAGAGGTGACATTGGTTCTTGGGTTCGTGAAGCTGCCATAGATGGCCTTGAGAGATGCACATACATTCTATGCAAGAGAGAACTCAAGGGCTTCTCAAGCAAGTCGGAGAAAATGGAACTTGGATCTGTTTCTCAATTTGATGAGAAAGATAGTTCTATCCAGATGAAATTTCTCTTTGATGAAGATGTGGCAACCTGTTTAGTTGGAGGCATTGTTAAGCAAGCAGTGGAGAGGATGGATAAATTAAGAGAGTTAGCTGCAAAGGCTCTTCGAAGAATTTTGCATAATAAATCAATTTTTGTACCATTTATACCTTATCGAGAGAGACTAGAACAGATTGTTCCTGACGATGCAGATCTGAAATGGGGGGTAGGTCAAACTTTGCTGGCCTTTCTGTTTTGGTTACTATAAATTTTGTTAATCTGACAAAGAAGCCTTTCTGTGTGATCCTGCAGGTACCTACTTACTCATTTCCTCGTTTTCTTCAGTTGCTTGGTATCAGTTGCTATAGCAAATATGTGATATCGGGGTTGGTTATTTCCATCGGTGGCTTGCAAGATTCATTGACAAAGGCATCAGTCAGTGCTTTGGTTGAATTTCTTCAGTCAACAGATGAAAATGTAAATGGTTCTAGAGAGTACAATCTTTCTAATGACATTCTTTGGGTTCTTCAAACGTACAAAAATTGTGACAGAGTCATAGCACCGACTTTGAAGGTAAATTCAATTTCAAGTTTTATTACTGCAAAAGATGATTGTCGACCCTTTCCTTAAATTGTAGATCACAATGTGTTCATCTTTCTAGAATTCTCTTGTTACGATTTATGCAAGCAATTGTTTCTTCTTCTTTTTTTTGGCATAGGCAGTAGGCTATAGACGTAATAAAATTTTATATTGCAGAAATCTGGAGAATTTACATTTTTGTCTGTCTATGCAGTATCCCGGACATTTCTTTTTATGGCTGAAAATCAGGTTTTGAGCAGAATTAATGGCTCGATTTGCTTAGAGAGAGAGGGACCTGGAGTGATAGAATATATAGTAAGAAGGTAACTGAGAAGACAAACTTACCAAAGTTAGGCTCTAATAACATGTTAAGAAACTAGACCTTGGGCCTAACTCAATCACAAGAAGAGCCATATGAGAAGTACTACATATACGTCTAAGCTATGCAGCATTCAAACACCACCGTGCATGTCTAGGACTGGACGATTGGAGCGAAGAGTAACAAAACATCTGTGGCCCGACATTAGGAATGGCTTTGGTTCTAATACCATGTCAAATAAAATGAGCTTCCAACCCAAAACTTCAAGGCAATGGATGGAATAAATAATGCTAAACCATTTTGGAAGCTCTTATGCAACAATGTGGAACATGTTATCTGACACTGATGTGTTTACCTTTTTTGTTTTGTTTCAGACAATTGAGATCCTATTCAGCAAAAAGGTATTCTTAAACATAGAGGTTAGTCTACTTTCCACTAGGTGTTTTCTTTTTATTTTAAATATCCAGTATTTCATGTAGCTGGTATCTTCCATTTGCTCTGGTGCATACTGCATTTATTCTGCACAAACCAAGTTATGCTTATCGCTGTTTGCTTGGGACTGTTTGGATGATGTGCCTATACTCATCTCTCTCTCTTTCTCTATCTCACACATATCTTTTAACAGGCCCAGACTGCAGTATTTTGTGCCGGCGTATTAGAAGCTCTTAGTATAGTGTTGAAAGGATCAAAAGATTTCTATAAGCTGTTTGCTGGAATTGAGATACTTGGATATATTTCATCAGTATCAGAGCCCATCAATATCCAGGCATTCTGTCATTTACTAACTTTCCTCACCCACCGATTTCCAAAGGTAGAGCACTAAGCAGCTGCATAGTGAAAGTTAAGATTGGTGAATAGATAAATTAAGAACATGCCACAATGAACTGAACGTCTTCTCAACAATTGTTTTCAACTATTTTTGCAGGTAAGAAAAGCCAGTGCTGAGCAAGTTTATTTAGTGCTCCAACAAAATGGGACACTTGTACCAGAAGACAAACTAGAGAAAGCACTTGAGATTATCTCCGAAACTTGCTGGGACGGTGATTTTGCAGAAGCAAAACAGAAGAGATTAGAGTTCTGCACGACGTGCAACCTAGATGTTGGGACACTTTCGAAAATAAATATTGGAACATCCCGCAGATTTGTTGAACAGGGACTCACCAGTGATGAAAATGCATCATACTCTTCACTTGTTGGATCAGCTGGGTTTTAATTTCCTTGTTTTACATCTCAAGAAAGAGTGCCTCCTATGGTAATGGTTCAAAAGTGGAAAATTGTAAAGCAGGACTAAATGCTTGTCAGATGCGTTTAAGTATCAGAACCTTGCGCGATAGCGAGTTGGTCGTTACTGCTCCGGTTTTGGTTCTTCTATTTGGTTGAGTATTTCAAACAGTACTGTCGGCAAACGAAGAGTTCGTCTGAGGTTGGTTTGTAACATTGCTGCAAATTGCGAAAATTTTCACTAAATAGGTAATATGGTAATTGCTGTTTTTCCAAGTATGCTGTATTCCTCTCACTCGGGTGCGCAAGTGCAGTTCATTTGGATTGTCAAGGTGAGATTGATCTTCTGAGTGTTCAAATTCCCAAAGTCCACTGTTTCACAACGAACAAAATCCCGTTTCTCTGTTATTATTACAAAATATAAAATAAGAAACGTTGAAAGATCACCTAATCTGCAAGAAAGAGTTTCAGCGGCGATCTGATCATAGAAATCCATTTCAACCATTTCTTTCAACTAAAAAGGGTTTATTTTAACCATTTTCCTAAACAAAAATTGAACACTGTCCCAAAGGCGTATCCTTCAGATTAGGAAAAAAAAAGAAGTCAAGGTACACTCAATTATTCAATGGATAGTGGCACAGTCCAGTAGTAGTGCATGGAATCATAGAGAGGCAGGCTATACTAAGCATCGCTAATCTTACCATATGGATAAAAAAGTTGCACCGTATGGAAATTGAAAGAAATCAAAGTACACGTAAGGACTGTAAAACCGTTCATAACGTTGATATGCAGATCTGCATTAAGAACTCTCCACCTACCAGTTTAGTAACCTTAGGAAATGGACAGATAGACTAGTTATGCAAGAAATATAATCATAAACTATCATATGATGATTTGTAATAAATGATCGTTTGCAATGAATAATCACATAAAGACTGGCATGCAACAAGCTAATTATGTATGAAATATAATATAGAAGTAGCAATATCGTAGTAAAGGATCAACTCTAAAAGTATTTTTCCAGTTTACGTGCTCTTGGATAAGTATTGCCTAATGCACTTGTATTTGTTTCACATTTAATCACTATATAGTAACACAAAAGATTCACGTATACGCTTTAATGTTACTTGTAATGCAATATAATGGAATTGTTTTTTCTTAACGGCAAACCGAGCAAGCCCCTTAGAGCTTAATCTAATACGAAATCAGATATCCAAAAGCTTCAGCTTCATTATCGCATTTGACTCAAGAAAAGGCTGATTCGTTTATCTAGTTTACCCTATGATTCTCAAGTCTGTAAACTGAACGACATTTAGGACCAAAATTTCAAAAGCTAATCAATTAAAAAATACATTTGACACACATAAATAGATTAACTTGTCACTGAAATTTTTGATGACTGGCTGGATCCTCAATTGCTAAATGCAAACCACGAATCAAGAACTCAGCCAAGGGAACACTTTGGGAGATGTCGGCAGGCGTGCTGTGAGTACTTCAACTCCAGTCTCTGTGACCTACAAATTATCCATCACCAGAAACACACTTCAATCGACCCAAACGAAGCAAAATTACTAAGCAATTCTCTGACATCTTTAACTAGTGTGCACATATAAACGTATTCTGATAGTGAGACGCAGAAAGAAATCCAATAGTTCCACCAAGCTTGGTTCTGCTTCATTGAAGTTCACCAACATAAACTTTAGTGTTTCTAGATAGAAATAGCCTCGATAAAAGTTAATCCGGCATTCCTCTCAGTTGTCACCTCTTGATGCCAAGTTCTAGTATACAAGTATGTATCATTTCAGTCTTTTCTAGTTGATAACTTCAAGTGCAGACATACTAATATTGATGTTTTTCAGGAAAATTTTCTATTTGAATGAGAAGATCTTATTGTTTCCTTTGTCATACTAGAAGACCAGTAAATGTCTCATCATTCTCTAATATGGTGGGGGAAAGTTTGATTCTGATTAATTTCACTTTAAATCTGACTTCTTTTTACGCCTCTAAGGCGTTGACCTAGCGGTTGAAGAGCTAAGAGTGACAATCTTGGAACCAAAATTCGAACCCCAACTGGAGCAACACAAGGTGAATTCTTCCCATTTGCATAAACCTTGTGGGGCTCAGAGTTGTAACAAGTACCCAGTGGCTACCCCGCACTCTGCTCAAGCCTTGATGAACCTACCTGACACTTGTGCTAGTGAAAGGTAGCAAGTGTGTGACGGATCAGTTGAGGAACACGCAAGTTGGCCGAAACACCATAGTATACACCAATTAGTTCTGACAATCCTTTCCTTCACATCTGATCTATTAGTCTATCCTGGGTGGTGACTAGAATTTGAAAATTTCTGATTGCTTGGGATTTATAAGTTAAAGGCGTCAGTACACAGATTTGCACACGAGCTTGCTGAGCTCTCACATTGAGTTTGAATATAGAGCCATTGGTCAAAACATTATTCAGCCAAGCCAAATTTAGACTCGGCTCTGCTCATTAACATGTCCTATGTGGGACACATTTGTGGAGGCTGTCATTTTACATTTTGCATTTTTCTTCATCATCTTAGGGTACGAGCACTTGGATTTCATCAAAAGGTCAACCCATGTATTCGTTAGGAGGTAGGCGTGTGCTTTATGTAGTTTTAACTGAAAAGGCCAACCAAACTGAAATTCCCATTTTCTTTTCTTTTCAGGTTTCAACATTTCAGTCAATTACAGTTTTCATTTCACAATACAGGGGTATTTTATTTGTTTGTTTAAGTTGAAACTAAAATACTAAAACCAAAAAACTATGAGATCTTACTTAAATCTTTTTTTCTAATTCTTTCTTAGGCTTGTTCTGGATTTATCTTTTAAATACTGTATGATAATTATGGTTGGCAAGAGTATGATAATTAATTTCTACAAATTTAAAGGAAGATTTTGTAATTTGAAGCAGGAGCTAAAAATTGACCTATATAGAAAAAGGCAAACGAAAAAAACCTATTCAACCCTATTAAGTTCGGTAATCGCTTTGCCTACCTACCAACTGAAAAATCAAACTGAATATAACCAAAACCGACCGAATGCACAACTCCTAAAAGAAGCCTTTACAAAAGAAAATATAGGCCACGGAAACATTAGTCCCCCTCCCCTCCCCAAACCACAGAGAATAAAAAGAAAATGACAAGGCTGACCTTATGGCTCATGATATGTTGCTTTCATGCAAGTCAATACATTGTGATTTGAATAACTTTCCATGATTTAATGCAGAAGTGAATGGCAAATCAATGTCTTACAAAACATAAGTATTGCGGTTCAACCAAACATCTATGTCAGTTTTGCAAATTCTACCAAGTAGAAGAACGAACACTGGTATTAATGACAAGTGTAGATTTTACAGCGATTCTTTCATATCATGGCTTGATGTACCAAATATATTGGATATCTCTGGGTCCAGTATTTTATCTTTCCCAAATTGTTTAATAAAAAAAATAGATCCGAGAAAGAGTTTTCTGTAACTAAATACAGTGTTCAGCAGCAACAAACAATTCATCAAAACCAAGTAATCTCAAATCAATCTGAAACAGCACGCAATAAAGAAAAGCTAGCAATAAATCATTCGTATACCAAAAAAGGATGTAAAACGAAGTAATACCAGGAGAGTGTGTTCAAACTGAGCACTTCGTTTCCCATCTGCTGTCACAGCAGTCCATCCATCAGGCCACATGCGATCACGCCAAACACCTGCAATAGAATTAATCATGACACAAGGAAAAGATATTTCATATAGAATAGTACATAATAAATTTAGAACTGAAGAACTCACCAGCATTAATCATAGGTTCAATTGTAAAAGTTTGGCCAGCTTTCATAACGCCAACTGCTTTATTTCCTGATCAGGTTAAGGTAACACCAAAGGGAAAATTGACAGTAGTAAAGCAAGATCAACTTCGATTGCCACAATCTCAGAGGTGCTAATTGGACAATATTTAAAAATATTACGTTAAATCAATACTGCAGTCATTATTGTGCTAGAAGCTGCAGGAAATATTTGATGCATTTACATTTACCACATGACAAAACAAAGATTTAAATGTTAAAAGGCGACTTTTTTTGATAAATCATAAAATGCTAAAAAGACATTGTTAAGGATACTTGAATAATGTGGGATGTTTGGTGCACAATGGAAAAGTTCTCCAATGCCATGACCACAATATGACTTCACCTGTCACCCCAATTTGCAAGAAGAAAATGAGAACATGTAAAACATGTCAACTTCCAACAAAACCGAGCTTCACAAATCCACCTGATGGAGTAGTAAGGCAAACTATTCTTTGTTTGATCTTACCACAGATAAGCCAGACATTGAAGCATGTCGATTGATGACCTCCCCAATTTCCCGAAACCGTACCCCAGGCTTAACTGCAATAAAATGGCATAACGAAAAAAGTGAGACATCTAGAGTTTTGATCAACATTCTAAGCCAAGATGAACCGAAGCATACTCCCAATAGGCAACATGTTTTACTAGCACACTCTTACACATTAACTTCACTTTCCAAACTCTTTAAGAACATATTGAACAGAAATTTCTCAGTAAGACCATTTGAGACTCGGGTACATATACATAGAGCAGGTGCAAGCAAAAGAGAAAAGCGGCTATGGGCAGACCCAAAGAGCAAACAACTGGCGAAAATAGCAAAAAGAATAGAAGGGGATAGAACATATTTAACTAGTCTAATTGACGAGTCATACGTACTATATTTGTTTTTGCAAACTATTAGACTGGCCTTAAAGACCTTCTACTTCAGGAATCAAAGGCAGCAAGTTTGATGTTCGTAGAACGGTAAAGCCTATGATATATCAAGTATTCAAGGCATAACATACAGTAATGCAACCTACCAATTGATATTGCTTTCTCCAAACACTCATATGTGCACTGGACTAACCGTCGAGATGCTTCATCAACATTACCAACAAAGAAGGTTTCATTCAGATCACCTGCATAATCAGCCATGCACTAGTTAAATATCAAATCTGCAAGAAGTGAAAACATTATCAAATAGATCAATGGTAAAAAATGGTTTACCATGAACCCCTTTGTAATATACAGTAACATCAACATTTACAATATCACCATCCTCTAATTTCCTGAAACAATTAGAAGTGACAAATGACACACAGCCTAAACAATTTTTTATCAGAAAAATACATCTATTCTATTCAAAACCACGCATCTAGTAAACACACATATGCCATGGTAACATTCACCAAGGAAAGAGCTCAGGCGCAGGTAAAAATTGAGAAAAGACAGACTGCCAAGACTCATAAGTAGTTAAATCATGATTAATCTTTCAAAAAAAAGTAACTTGATAACAACACACTCCCATCTCCCTCACCCGAAAACAAAGTGGGGAGGAGACATGAAATGCAAAGGAGAGCTAGTTCGGTGCTTAATGTAACACTAACCTTGCATCTGGAATCCCATGGCAGATAACTTCATTGACTGACCTGCAACAAGCAGACAGAATTCCATCTTTAAGTAAATTTTAGAACCTGCATAACAGCGCATAAAGAACATTTACAAGATAAAGTACCTACGTGCAGCATGACTTGGGGAAAAAGTGATAATTCAACGGAGATGGATATGCACCTGCATATGCCACCAAAAGAAAGAGTTAAACAGCAGCTCCACATATTAGAAGAACAGGTGATCCAATATAAAGCAATTTCTTTAAGAACAGGATTTGCTAAGCACTGTTATTGATAAATATGAAGCCAACAAACTTCAGCTAGGATGATTTTCCTACAATCTAACTTAGCAGAGAGCATCATACTGAAATACAAGCGCAAGGATTAAGTGTCTTATGGAACCAGGAACATTTCTTTTTTGGGGGAAACAGGAGCTCAGACCATGTCGAGTATCAATTTTGGGGAGCAAAGGAAACATCACCTTCTAACAAATATTTAAAAAAAAATAAGTACAAGTAAAATGTGTAATATGCACGAAAAAAGTGACTTGTAAGTCGAGAGGAAATAAGTGGTTGTGCTTTAACACAAACTTCACTAAAGCCTGAAATATAATAAAATCTAACAAGTTGGGAATGGCCTCCACAACCAATTGCAACTACTAGAAGTGATTAAAATAATCAGAGCCCTATCAGCATACCAGCGGCAACAGTAGCCTCATGCACCACCGCATCAATTTCATCAGTTGTCACGCCGGGCCGAATAATACGAGCCGCTGCATCCAGAACTTCCCTTGCTATCTGAAGGTAGGATATGAATAAACAAGTACTTCAAGAAATGCAATAAAATTGAAGGAGCAAAGTATTGCCAAATATTTGTCCCTCGCCATCTCTCAACCAAGAAAGCTTAGATCATTGTATGACGCACAGATATTATAAGAATCATTGTTCTGGTTAAGATTTGGGTCTTGAAGATAATAAAACCAATTATGCATCCTAAAGACTGGCGAAGAACCAATGAACATGCTTAGACCATGGTTCTTTGCCAAAGCTGCATGACATGTTAACTTTATAGCCTTAGGAACACTAACCATCCATCATAGTCAGCCCGATAGAGGATAGTAGGATAAGTAAATGGAATGAAATATAAGATTTCTGTAAATGAGGTTAGTGCCCTTGGTTTACTCTTAGTGGGACGACTATCAGTTCTAGCCTAATACTGCTTTAGCGAGCATCAAGGTTATTGCATGTTTTTGCAAGTGAGTGTAACCACTCCCTTTTTTGCTTGGGATATGATTGAATTGAGTGCTCTCAATTATTAGACAATAGATGATGGATATACAAATGTGTCAACATTCCTGTAACCACTGATGTCAGTTATCTGTTATGGAAACCCCACGCCCCTTAGGTGCTTATAAACCCAATCAAAAGATACTATCCAAAAGCACTGCTGCAGGAAGGAGACAGCCCAAGTCATAGAAATATACTCAGGACTTTGATTCCAGTTATTGGTTAATCCATCAAAATTTCACCTATCATAGCTTGAAAGTATCCTGTTATATAATGAAATCTAACGCCGAATGAAATCTAACGCCTCATTATAGAGCACCTTACCTTCCTAACTTGGTTTCTTTCTGATCTCTAAAATATATGTGAACACATACCTTCTAGGCTTCAATCTCACTCAGATCTCACATAAGTCTTGAGGAAGCAATTGCATGTATTAACAAAACAAATTACAAGGCACAATGTATGCATTTTTTCTTGCTGGTCTGGTGACGCTCCATTCTCCATTCACACATTTCCTCAGTGTTATTTTCCTCCCCTTTTAGTTGCTAGAATCTTAAATGTGACATCACACATTCCCAGAAGTCCCTTAGAAGTTTCTTTTTAAACCACATCAATACTCTAAACGATGACAAGAATCATCAACCTTCCAAGAATATACACATATTAACTTCACAACTCATTTACTGTCCTGAGACATTGTGATGAAAAAGTAGTGGAAGCTACTTAGAAAAAGACTAGTACGTGGTATTCAATAAAGGACAGGCAAATGCATAGCATAGCTAATGTATAATAAACGACTATGCTTCACAGACAATGAAAATATTGAATTATGACAAGACTAATTAAGAAGATAATTTATTGGTAGAACATAATCAGAAAACATAAACTGATAATACTTACTCGGCATGTTTCTCTCATCCTTGCAATCAGCTCCGGAGTTTTGATCTTCAGATTGTTTAGAGCAGAAACAGGTGGTGTGAGCAAAAATTTAATTTGTTACCGCACAAACATCTAATATAACTGCAAATCATTACTAAACGTAAATGGTACCTCAACGACATGCTGTAAATCACTATTGGGTTCAATTTTTGGGATACCCTACAAAATAAGACAAACAAAATAAACTGCATAACATATTTTCTATCGTTAATCTTCAGAACGAGAAAAACATGCAATATTAACCACATAAGCTCCTATGATAAGCAAATTAATAGAAGCAATTGTCAACATTTTTAGCTATTCAGCTCCATAAGAGATCGCAAAAATATGGAGCGCGTGCGTGTGCGTGTGCGTGCGCGCGTGCGTATGACTGACTAATACTTGCAATATACAGAAATAAGATAAAATCACTCACATCATCTGCCCAATCAGGTCGATCGATATGATCAGGTACAAGACGCTTTTTTGATATCGGATAGGGCCTTAGCGTCCTGAAAGAAGGCGGCACCATAGGTTTTTAGACAACAAACATTAGCAGCAACTTTGTAAGAACATTAGAGAAAAAGGGGGGAAAGAAAACGAAAAAAAAGGGAGAACGGTGGCATCCTTGCAGCAGTGTATTACAGCAAAAGCTATGTTCAAAAGGAGCAGAAAGATGAAACAGAAATTGAAAGATAAAAAGGAAACTAGCTTTTTTGGTTATATAACAGAAGAGCGCAGTATGCTACGGAACCAAGTAAAGCTCAATATTTTTTGTTGGAACTAAGAAACTAAAACGCTAGTTAATTTATCTAGTTATCTTCCTATTTCAGCTATCAAAAGCTTCACACAAAAAGGAAACAAACAAGGATAAAAATATAAGCATAGAAGCCTAGAAAACTTTTCATCTTTAACATCGGAATCCTAGAAGAGGAAGTTGGATAATTCATCTTCAAAACACGAGGTATTGAATAATCCCTTCCAAAGACGCAAGGTGTTGAATACTTTGACATCAGCTTACTGCTGAGAATCAAGCGAATTTTTGCACTTACCCCAATATCAGTGCAAATAATTAATGCTGGTTGACTTTTGGT